>PVJX010002843.1:58152-114417 GCA_004027295.1 Dolichotis patagonum | reverse complement strand
GGGGCGGGGTGTCCCGGGGGCGGGGCCAGAGAGGTGGGCTGGGAAAGAGGCAGGGCCGGAGCTGGAGGGACCGAGACTGACGGGGCGTGGCCAGGCCAGTACGCGGCCCCGGGACGGCAGGTCCAGGCTGAGGAGCAGGGCCTCTGTGGCCTCCCCATGAGGGCGGCCCTTCCTGCGAAAGCCCTGCACGGAGACGCCTGCAGAGCACGGAGGCTGAGCTGGGCCGCGGCCAGGGCCACACGGGAGGACCAGGGGTGCGAGAGCGCGGCCCCTCCTGGCTGTGGTCTAGGCTTGGTGTAGACAGAAAACAGGGCAGGGGCCCGGGATAGAGCTCAGTGGCACCGTGCCTACCCGATAAGCGCCAGGCCGTGATTTAAAAAAAAAAAAGACAAAAGAAAGACAGGGTAGACACTGCGACACCAACCAGGCGTAGTAGCATCCATCTGTCACCCCAGACCTCAGAAGGGTGAGGCAGGAGGATCTCCACGAGTGAAACCAGCCTGGACTACATCGTGAGGCCCTGTCTCAAAAAACCAAAAACAAAACAAAAAGAGGGGGAGGGGAAGAAAAGCCATACCCCCCCAAGGTCGTGGACCTGGGGCTCAGTGAGAGGGTGGGTGGGGATGAGCAGGAGGAAGCCCCTCCCCCACTTCCGGCAGAGCAGCCTGACCTTCCAGAACAACCACGACACTAATGAAGGACAAAGGAGGCTGAAGCAGGAGGATCTCCAGGCGGTGGCATGCGAGGATGGCACGGACTTCGGTGAGTGTGGGTAGCAAAGGGGACAGGCGAGGCACTCACGGGCAGGACTCCGACGCCTCGCCCCTCCCCCATGCTCCTGTCCCCGGTGTACAGGTCCAGCTGGAGCCTCACGAGGTCTCAGCCTCCCACCCCTACCTACTTCCGCCTGCGGCCGGAAACCTTCAGTCATCACCACCAAGGGCGGCCGTCCCAGGGGACGGTGTGCAGAAGGCTGGGTCTGCACCTCTTTTCACGCTGCCAGGCCTCTTCCAGGCACCGACCCCGGGGTGCCTCACCATGACATACTCGCACCCCTGACACCTGCCGTGACGCCCCGGGGTTACAAGAGCGGGAATCCTGTCTCACCGTGGGCCAGGCGTCAGACCCGTGGAGAGTCAACTCTGAGGTCGAGGTGGACGCCTGATGACCCCAGAGACTCAGGCCTCGGTGCCCTTTCCTGCCCTATCCACAATTTCTGCTGGGCCTACCAGCAGGACGTCAGGGACGTCAGGACTGCCCTGAAGGGAGGTGTAGGTTGCGCACTGCACAACTCCAGGGACTAACCTCCCATTTCCACCAGAGGGCAGTACAGAGTTCGGGAAGAACATCAGGGGAAGTGGTATAAAAGCTAAGCAGCACAGCCCAGGGGCACAGCAGGGTGACCCCCAGGTCCAGGGACACCATGTCTCCTCACCGTCTCCTGTCCTACCCACAAGGACACGTACGTCCTGCACAAGGAGACGTTCGTGCGGACCACAAGGAGGCCCTGAAGCAGCTGGAGGGATTTTCAGATTGTATGAGCACCCAGGACGGCGGGTCCTGAGTGGCCTGTGCTGCTCCCAAAAGGGTCCCCGGAGAGGCCTGGGCCCCGAGCTGAACCCTCCAATAGAGAGTCCATAGTGGTGTCCCGGGCTCCGGACAGCTGTCCCTGCCCTGGGTTGGTTTTTTGAGGTAAGGTCTATATAGTCCAGGCTGGCTTTGAACTTGCAGTGACCCTCCTGCCTCAGCTTCCCAAGTGCTGGAATGGCAGGCACTACGCTTTGAAAATCATCACTCATGTTTCCTAGGGGGAGGAAACTAATAATCCTATGAATCAGAACTGTACCCTTCTTTTGTTTATTTCTTAAATACAGCTGTCTCACCTCATTCTTACCACACTGGCCTCTGTTGTGCCTTTCAGCACGCAGGCTGATTCTGCCTCAGACACTGTGCATGCCCCTCCCCCAGGTCTGGCTTTGCCTTCCCTGATCTGGGCTCAGTTTACATCCTTCTTCAAAAACAGTTTTACAAGTGCTGCGGATTTAGCTCAGCACAAACAACAACAAAAGCATTTATGCCAGAGGGTCTCCATATGTAGCTCAGGCTGGCATTGAACTCCTAGCAATCCTCCTGCCTCAGCCTCCCCAGTGCTGGGATTACAGGTGTGCACCCAGCACTCCTGTCTGCTTTTGGGCCTGTAGTCTCCACACTTTCAGGTAGAATTTGGTCTAAACCTGCATCTTTTCACAAGATATTTATTTAATTCAGGCCTAGAGGCCCATATCTGCGATCCCAGCTATTAAAGAGGCTGAGGCAGGAGGATCAAAAATGTCAGTGTAGTCTGGCTCACGTATTATTGAGAACCTGTCTCATAATAAAAAAAAATTAAAAAGGGCTGGGGATGTAGCTCAGTAGTAGAGTGGCCCTGGGTTCCACCCCTAGTATCAATAAATAAATAATTAAAAAGGAGAGACCATGGAGTTAGTTTTAATATTATATATTTTTTATTTAACCTAATAAATCTAAAGCCATTGTTGTTTTGTGTCCTTGAGACAGGATCTCACTATGCAGTTCA
This sequence comes from Dolichotis patagonum, assembly GCA_004027295.1. Taxonomy (NCBI): domain Eukaryota; kingdom Metazoa; phylum Chordata; class Mammalia; order Rodentia; family Caviidae; genus Dolichotis; species Dolichotis patagonum. The sequence goes on along the minus strand of PVJX010002843.1, from coordinate 111,842 downwards.
GATTGGCTTTGAATTCATTTCATAGCCCAGGCTGTCCTCAAACTCGCAGAGATGCTCCTGCCTCAGCCTCCCAAGTGCAAACCACCACACCTTTGAAATCCAGTGTTTTTTTCCCCCATACATAGTACTGGGATGGAATCCAGGCCCTCACACATACTAGTAAATATTCTACCACCAAATACATCCTCAGCTTTTTTTTACCTTGTAATAATTTCAGACAGGGGTCTCACTAAGTTGTCCGAGCTAGGTTCAAACACATGATCCTCCTGCCTCAGCCTTCCGAGCAGCCTGCCTGCCATCACAGGTGTGCACCACCACCAGCCCCACCACCCCTACTCCCCAGGGACCCCCAAACCTCACCCCCACCCCCATCCCACCCGCCCTGCTGTGGCGGGAATGAATGTGCCCAGACTCCGTGTTAAAGGCTCCGTCCTCAAGGTGGCGCTATGGGTCGCGGCTGTGGGCCTTACTACAGGAAGCCCAGAGGTCCACTGGGCCTGCAGGACCCAAATCCTGTTCTGTTTGTTTTCTGGCCCCTGATAGTTCGCTCTACCAGGACGCTTTCACAGCAGGCCCGAAGAACAAGGCTGCCTGATTCTGGATTGAAACGTGTAGAACTGTGAAGCAAAATAATACTTTCTCTTTATGAGTTAACTGTCGCAGAGGTTTCATTACAGTAACTCAAAACTAAGGAATGCCAAAAAAAAAAAAAAAAAAACTAAGGAATGCAGCCCACTCGCGTGATTTGCTTAATCTCTGAGACTGCTGCTCAGTCCCTGGTCCACCGCTAGTAACGCTGCCCCCAGGGACCCGCACATTTGCAAAGAAGAACGGGCCTCGAACTCACTATGCAGCCCAGCAGAACTCAAACACAGGGCGATCCTCCTGCCTCAGCCTCCCAAAAGTGCTAAGAAGACAGGTGTGCACCACCACACTCGGCTTAGTATCTATACTTTAGGCTTTTCAGTCTTTCTGCTCTACAAATTCATCTGCGCGAAGCGCCAAACCAGTTCCTCAACTTCTGCACGGATCGAATTCCCAAAAAAACAAGAAAACTGATTCTGTGAAAATGGAACGTCAGATTCCTGTGTCATACAGGACAGTCCCAGGTCCTGCGCCACGAAGACGGAGCTGTATTCCCACTGATCCACAGATTTTGTTCTTAAATAATCGGGTTTATATGTGGGATCTATTTTTTTCTGATTACAAAATATAGGTTTTTGTTCATTGTGAAAGAAATTCAATTGTTAGGGAAATATGCACCGTGGAAAATATAGGAGAGGCGGCAGTTGCGGCGGAGAGTGGCTGTAATCCCAGCACTCAGGAGGCTGAGGCAGGAGGATCACTTCGGGTTCCAGGCCAGGCTGGGCTACATAAGGAGACTCTATTGCAAAAAAATAAAAAATGACACTGAAGGCCACAGAGCTCACACTATCCACACGGAAACCCCCCAGGCCCAGGTCCCTCGGGTGGGTAGGCAGGGTCCCCATGCAATAGCTGGAGTTTGTTTCTCGGCTGATCTACAAACACCCAGACTCGAGACTCCGCTCACCGCTGTTTGTCCTTTCCAGTGGACTTACATTCTTTGCCTCCTACTTGAGTGCCCTGGGCTAGCCCCCCCGGCCTCTAGGCCAAACAGGGACTCTGACAGGACACAGGAAAGTAGGAGCGGACGAGCAGGGACCTTATTCCCGTCGAGCTGGATCTACCAACTGGTTTTTTTCATTGTGTTTTGTTTTTGATGTTTGAGACAGGGTCTCACTATGTACCCCCAGGTTGGCTTCAAACTTGTGGGAATTCTCCTGCCTCAGCCTCCGCAGTTCGAAGTTTAAAGCCATGACTGCCACACCTTGATCCAATACCATTTTTTATTGTCTAAAGAATGTACGTATCTTCAAGCCCAGTGTGATGCCACAAGCCTGTAATCCCAGTACCTGGGAAGCTGAGGCAGGAGCATCTCAAACTCAAACCCAACCTGGGTGACTTAGTGATTTAGTGAGACCCTGTCTCTAATTTTAAAAAAATTAACGAGGCTGTGGACACAGCTCAGTACAAAGGTGTGGAGTCCAAGTCCCAGTTCTGCGGGGGAGTCATCCCTTCTAACTATCCTGAAATACACAGGGCACCACTATTAATGATGTCCCACCGCCCATGTACTACGACACTGGAATTTCTTCCTCCCGTCACCTTTGACCTATCTCACCCCTCCAAGCTTCCAGTAATATTCTACGCTCAACCTCAGAAGACCAACTTCTCTTAACTTCCCCACGTCAATAAGACCATGGAATATTTGTCTTTCTGTGCCTGGCTGTCCATTTAGTGGCCTCCAGCGTCATCCTTTTACTGTAAATTTCATCCTGTTTATGGCTGTATAGTACTCCACTTTGTATATACACACCACGTGTTTGACAGTGAAACTCAGGGCTCTGCACATGCGACACAAATTCTACCACTGAGCTGGACCCCCAGTCTTACTATTTTTCAGACAGGGTCTCACCGAGTTGCCAAAGCTGGACTCCAAATTGCAACCCTCTTGCCTCGGCCTTCTGAGTAGCTAGGATAACAGGCACTGTTCTCCTAGCTAAACCTCCAAACTTCAGCGACCACATTCCTCCAAGAAGTAACTCTGACTCCCTACACTGAGTTAGAATTGTCCTGACTGGCCCGTAGTGGTGGCGCACACCTGCAATCCTAGTACTTGAGAATCTGCGGCCGGAGGACTGAGGCAAGTCGAAGGCCAGGACATAGCGAGTTCAAGGTCAGCCTGAACTACATGGCCAGACCCTGTCTCAAAAGCCAAAACAAAACAGAAACGGGTCTTGGCCCACACGTTCCTGATCTTCCTATTTATAATGCAGATCCTGGAATACAACAGGCACAGCGACACAGGGAGGTCCCTGGCACGCCAGGCATCATCAAGTTCGCTCCTGGCACACACTTTGCTCCAAGATGTAAGCATTAAAGTCATTCCCGTATTTCAGTTTGTTTGAGACAGGGCCTCGCTGTGCTTCCCAGGCTGGCCTGGACTTCACCATGATCCTCCTGCCTCAGCTTCCCCAGCGGGGATGAGGGCGTAGGCAAGGTCATCCCCATTGTACAGAGCAGTAAACTGACGTCCCACCTCCGGGCAAGTTTTAAAGGTCCAGCCCTAAAGAGTGCTGGTTCCCGGGGGAGGGCCAGGGTGGGGAGGCAGGAGGAAGCAGAGGGACCCACGGTGGGGGAAGATTCGCAGGCGGCCCCGCCCCCACGGGGGACGTGCAGACGCGGACCCCGCGCAGCGTGGGGACATGTGACCGACTGCAGAGGCAGCGCCGCCTCCCGCCGAGGTGCGCAGGTCCCGCCGCAGGGCGCGCAGCCCCCTCATTTCCCGCTTCCGCCTGTCTCTGGGGTGCAGGAGCAGAGGCTGAGCCCAGGCGCCCGGAGTGCAGAGAATCGAAAGCGAAAGCGGGGGCCGGGCGGGGGTGGGCGTGGCCTGCGCAGGCTCCGCCCCCCACCCAGCGCAGCGGCCCGGGCTCGGGCGGGCGCGCCGTGGCGGGGGGCGGCCGAGCGCGCAGTGCGGACCCGCGCGGAGCCCCGAGCCGCCGCCGCCGCCACCGCCGCCACCATGTCCCAGGAAGGCGTGGAGGTAGGACGCGGCCACGCCAGGCCCGAGCGCCGGGGGACCGCGACGGGCGCAGAGGAGGACTACGGAGCAGCCCAGGATGGGGAGGGAGGCGCGCGGTTCCTGGGGCGCCCCCACCCCGTCCTGAACTCACATCGCCCCCTGGGAAAGGACAGTGACTTCCACGACCATCTCCACCTCCCCTAGAAAGAAAGGCGGCCTCCCCGAGGCGCTGGGGGCCTGCAGGGTCAGGGGTCAGAGGCCGTGGGTCACCCGCCCCCCTCCTCCTCTAGGCTTGGGGTGCTCGCCCCCCTGCGCGTCCTTCCTACCCCGATGGCCCCGAGGACTTTGGCTTTTTCCAGGAAATGCCACGTAGGGATGAAGGGGGTGGGGACTCAGAGGCCAAAATCAAGGGTCAAGTTTAGGCCTGGAGATGACACCCAGGGTGGGGGGAGGGACAGTGGCACCCTGAATTCCTGTCGCCCACCTCAATCCCCCACTCTGTCCCTGTCCCAGCTGGAGAAAAGCGTCCGGCGCCTGCGCGAGAAGTTTCATGGGAAGGTGTCCCCCAAGAAGGCGGGGGCTCTGATGAGAAAATTCGGCAGCGACCACACCGGGGTGGGGCGCTCCATCGTGTACGGTGAGCCGCGGTGTCCCCGGTCCCCGGCCGGGCAGCACGTGTGGCGCCGAGGGGGTGTGGTGGGCGGGGAGGTCTGGGGAGCGGGGCTCAGGGCGCCCTGCAACTCTGGACAGACCCCTCAAGGCTGTTCTCCTTACTCTACCCCAGGGGTCAAGCAGCAAGATGGCCAGGGGCTCGCTAGCGGCCTAGATGCCCAGGTAACCTGTCCCCTTCTCCTCTAGGGGAGGGGACCCAGCCCAACCATCGGGACCCCCCTCCAGCTCCTTTTTTTTTTTAGTACTGGGGATCGAACTCATGACCTTGCGCTTACCAGGCAAGCGCTTAAGACACTGAGCTAAATCCCCAGCCCCAGCTCCTCCCTAACGTTACTTTAAGCGCCTTTCAGTGCGTGTGGAGCAAACAGTGGGCGCTCATTCGTGCTGATGCTGACCAGTGTTTATCCCCAGGTGCAAGCTGGCCGGTGCCTCTTAGCTCCTGGCCGGCGGACTGGCTTTCACCCGCCTGTGAGGCCAGCACGTTAGACTGAAGTCTGGTGTCTGTCCATCTAGAGGCTGCGGGGGGAGTGACAGCAGAGGGTGGCATTGATCACTGTCAGCCACTTCCCATGTGGCAGGACACCTGGTCACAGGGGCAGGTTTTGTCATTCACCCTTCCCATTCTAAGGAAATGGAGACTTGGCTCTATTTTCTGTTGTTGTTTTGTACCGGAATTGAACTCATGACCTCACACTTGCCAGGCAGGTGCTTATGCCACTGAGCTATTTATCCAGCCAGACAAAAGAACGGAGGACCAGAGCATGGTTCTCGCACTAAGCAGGCAGCAGCTGGGATCTGAACCCCCGATGAGGACCTGAGATCACCCACCAGCCCACAGCTGGCAGTAGTGCGGCCTGGGTTTGAACCTCCATCTGTGTCAAGGACTGTGTAGAGGAAGGAGGGTCTGAGGGCCCAGTCTCTGCTGACCACACTGACGTGGGGTGATCTCAGGCTGCGAGCGTCAGTGTCGCCATCTGAGCAATGGGGAACAGATATGACCACTTCAGCGGGCCACTGTTTGGATACGAAGGGCTGCTGTCAGCGCCTGGTGACTTGGGGGCACTCAACTCTGGTTTGTTTGGTTTTTTGAGACAGGATCTCATTATGTAGTTCAGGCTGGCCTTGAACTCACTGGTGTAGCCCCCACTGGTCTCCAACTAGCAGAGATCCTCCTGCCTCAGCCTTTCAAATGCTGAGATTACGTGTGTGCATTTCTGGCTTCTGGCACCCTACTTTTACATGAAACCAAAACCCTGGCTCCTCATTTGGGAGCCCCCCCCCAAGTAAACAGGTTGAAGAGGTACAAACGCCTTCCCCAGTTTCTGCCCCCCTCCCCCATGTCTCCGTCCAGGACCCTCCGGAGGACATGAAACAGGACCAGGACATCCAGGTGCGTTGGGGGCTGCAGTGAGGCTGGGGTGTGGGGCGTGGGGGGAAACTGGTGGTAGTGGGTGGGGATCCATCTGCATGGGACTGACCCCCAGAGGAACAGGAGGGGTCGTGTTTGTCAGGAGATGGCAGCCAGGAGCGCTGCTGTCGAGCAGGAGGGTGAAACCTGTCCCCACCCCACAGGCCGTGGCCACCTCGCTCCTGCCACTGACGGAAGCCAACCTGCGCATGTTCCAGCGTGCCCAGGACGACCTCATCCCCGCCGTGGACCGGCAGTTCGCCTGCTCCAGCTGTGACCATGTGTGGTGGCGCCGGGTGCCCCAGCGGAAGGAGGTGACAACCCAGAATTTAACCTTGACTTCAGCCTGAACTTCACCACTGACTCCCGGCCCATCCTTGACCTCCAACCCCATGGCTCATCTTGACCTCCGAGCCCAGCCCTTAACCCACATCTGCAGTTTTGTTTGGTTCCCTTGAGACAGGGTCTCACTGCACAGTTCAGGTTGGGCTCTAACTCGACAACCTCTTGCCTCAGCCTCCTGAGTGCCGGGGCGGCAAGTGCACACCACAGCGCTCAGGGTTGAAAGCTGGACTTTTAACCTTGAATTTGAGAAGCTGAAATCCTTGCCCCCAGGGCCTGACCCTGATGCTGCCGCAGTTTGACGGCAACTTCTGGAGTCAGGTGCGGTGGCTCATTCCTGTCATCCCAGCACTCTGGGAGGCTGAGGCAGGAGGGTTGCAAATTCAAGCCCTGCCTAGGGAACTTACAGAGATCCTGTTCAAAAAAAAAAATGTTTAAAAGTCTGGGGCAGGGGCTTAGTGCCAGAGCCCTGGGTTCAATCCCCAGTACATAGAGAAATCAAACTTGGCTCCAAAACTACAACCCCAAATGTGACCATTTTTTGGTTCCAGGGATCTAACTCACAGCCTTGCCAGGCACAGAGCTAAATCCCTAGCCCGTCAAATGTGACTTTTGCACCCCGATTAGTACGTGCAGTGCTTGTGGGAAATGCTTAACCAGCTCGCTTGCTGTTGGCAGGGCACCCCGAGTGACAGTGTCGGCCCACTGCCCTACCGGTGTAACTATCCCTCCTGTAGCCAACACCAGCCACTGCAGTCCATCGCCGGCCCGATCCTAACCCCAGCTGCCTCTGACCACCCCTGGTCCCCTTTCCGCACACCCCAGGTGTCCAGGTGTCGCAAATGCCGGAAGCGCTACGAGCCGGTACCAGGGGACAAGATGTGGGGGCTGGCGGAGTTCCACTGCCCGAGGTGTCGGCACAACTTCCGGTGAGGGCCCCGCCCCGCCCACAGCCCTGGCCCCGCCCCTCCCCCACCCCGCCCCAGACCCTCACAGCCCTGCGTGCTCCCAGGGGCTGGGCACAGATGGGGTCCCAGTCCCCTTGCTACGGGTGTGGCTTCCCCGTGTTTCCGACACGGATCCTCCCCCCGCGCTGGGACACGGACACGGATCGGCGCAGCACACACACCCACTCCTGCTCGGCTGCCGACTGCTACAACCGGCGAGGTGAGGCCCTGGAGGTGGAGGGGTCCCTGGTGTGTCTCCCAGTTCCGGGAGGCAGGCAGGCAGACTGTGTCCTCTCCTGGGCTTAAGGATGGTGGTTTCAGCCAGACATGACGGCACACGTTTGTAATCCCAGCACTGTGGGAGGCCTGAGTCAGGAATATCTCACATTTCACATTCAAACCCAGCCTGGGCAATTTAGTGACTTACCAAGACCCTATCTCAGAATACAAAAAGTTAAAAATGGGATGGGGGGCCGGGTGCCGCAGCGCATGCTTGTCAAACCAGCCCTTGGGAAGCAGGGGCAGACAGGTTGCCAGGAGTTCCAAGCCAACCTGGACTACATAGCGAAGCCCCCTGTCTCCGAAAACCAGAAGGGTGTCAGGAGATGCTGCTCAGTGGAAAGGCTTTTAGGTCAATTCCCAGAACGGTAAAAACTGAAACAAATACGGAGAAGGCCAGCCGATGATACAGTGTGAGCCCCAAAATCAGAAAAGAAACTTTTAAAGAACACGGAAGCCTGGCAGGCATGGTGGTAATTCCAGCTCTGAGGAAACTGAGGCAGGGGGACTGCTGTGAGTTCAAAGCCAGCCGGGAGCTACACAGTTCAAGACCAGCCTGAACTGCATAGTGAAACCCTGGCTCAAAAAAAAAAAAAAAGGAAGCTTCAGTCCCATAATTACTTGGTCCCCCCTACCTGTCCCTCGGGCCCCATGGGACACACAGGTGCCCATGGACCTGAGGCCTGGCTCCCGCTGTGGCCTGTAGCCCCGCCCCGCATGGCGCCCTGAATCCTGTGGTCTCCTGAGCTCTCTGCAGCTCCCGCCCCTTTTCGGCGGCCCTGGCCCCCTCCCCCATGGCTTGGTGACCGGTTTCTGTCTGCAGAGCCCCACGTGCCTGGGACTTCCTGCGCTCACCCCAAGAGCCGCAAGCAGAACCACCTGCCTAAGGTCCTGCACCCCAGCAACCCCCACGTCAGCAGCGGCTCCACCGTGGCCACCTGCCTGAGCCAGGGCGGGCTGCTGGAGGACCTGGACAACCTCATCCTGGAGGACCTGGAGGAGGAGGAGGACGAGGAGGAGGCGGCGGCCGGGCCCCGGGAGTGAGCACGCCAGGCCGCGGTACCGTGTTCTTGGCAACTCTGAGCTCAGCCCCACACAGAGATCCCTCCTGGGCCGCGTTCTCAGGCGCCCCCAGGGACCAGGTCCACCGCTGCTGGGGGAAAGGCTGGGATGGAAGCCGAACCGCAAGGGAGGCGTGGCTGGGTCACCCTGGACCGCGGGGACGGAGGGACAGTCACAGCCGTGCGGGCCGGATGAGCATGGCAACCTTCTTGAGCGAGTACGCCCCGCCGCGGAACTCGGCCCAGTACACGCCGTCCTGGTATCGACTTCGGTAATGGCCACCTCGGTGCCAGACACCATTGAGGTTGGAGTGGGCACAAGCATGGTACCACCAGCCCCCACGCTGGTAGAGGGCACAGTTTCCTGAGGGGTGAGAGAAAAGCCTCTCTCAGTACCTCCTTGTGTAAAGCTCTGGCTAGGCATCCCCTGGCCCTGCTCAATCTTACTGCATATACATCCTGATATCTCCTCACCAGAATAAAAGCTCCCACTTTCAGAGCAGCAGCCTTAATTCCTTTCCTATCTCCTTATCAAAGCATAAGTCATGCCTTTCCTGCGTTCTTATAGAAGTGTACTCATTCTTTTACCAGCAGGGAACAAATTCTGTTTCCTTTCTACAACGAGGCTGGGCTGCAGTAGAGCACATGCTTAGCATGCACAAAGCCCTAGATTTTAAAAATGTTCTGAACTAGTGGTGGTGGTGCACACCTGTAATCCCAGCACTTAAGAGGCTGAGGCAGGAGGATCACTGCCAGTTTGAAGCCAGCCTACATAGTGAGTTCAGGGTCACTCAGGGCTACATAGCAAAACCCTGCCTCAAAAAAACAAAAAGTGTTTTAGCTCCTTCCATCTACCTTCCACCAGAAGACTCTTAACTCTTTGGCCTCATCACATAAAGAATATGGGTTCCCCATCCCCTCATCAAAATAAAAGTTCTACCTATCACTTATTCTCTTGCCACAACAGAAACTTCCTTACTCTAATGCTTATCAGAGAGGACTCTCACCCTACCGCTTTCCATTCCCTCACCAGGAGTCACACCGCCCTGTCTTCCCACCAGAAGAGCAACACTCCTCACCAGAATAGGAGTCCCGGTCCCTATCCACCGTGCTGAAGGGCTTGTCGTTGTGCCAGGAAAGAGAATCCCCGGCATCCCCATGGTACTGGCCGAGCCGCAGGCGGTAGTGGTCGCTCTCGGGCTCCAGGGAGAAGCTGTCGTAGAGAGCGCGGGCCCCCCGGCCCCCCCAGTCCTCCAGTAGCACCAGCAGCTCATGGTCTCCACGGCTGGTCAGCTGATGCACGGGTTCGAGGCCCAGCCAGTATTCCCCGTCAGGCCTCCCGAAGCCCACCTGTGACAGGATGTGGCCTGGTGGTCAGGGACAGGCACCCGCCCCGCCTGGCCCTGCCTCTGCGCACCACACCTACCTTGTACTGCTGCCAGGTGGTGAAGAAGTTGACCGAGCCATCCTGGCGCCTCTGGATCACAGTCCAGCCACCGCCCTCCAGCTGCTGCTCACACCACGCGGACACCACGTGCCGGCCCAGGCGCAGCTCATAAATCCCACTCTGCCTGTAGCCCGCCTGGTGGGCCTCGGCACAGTCCTGCCATGGGCCTATAAACACAGAGATATGGGAGAGGCACAGCCTGGCCCAACCAATCCCTTAGTAGAATAAGAGTCCTGATTCCCGCCCTGGTCCCCTCACCAAAATAAAAGTGTGTGTCCTATTCCCCCCACCACCACCACCGATTCTCTGGTCCCCTCACCAAAATAACAGTATTTCCTCTTCCTTTCCCTCACCTAAGAACACCAATAGCTATTTCCTTACTTGAGGAAGACACACAAGTCCCTTGTCTCTCACCAGAGCAAATAGGGAGCCTGGGCTTTTTCAACTCAGGTTCAGTGTCTTTGTACCAAAATGTAAGTCCTGATAGTACTCTAAACCAACTTCTCAGAAAGAAGCATTCCTAAACCTGCTATCCCTTCATCAGTTAAGAGTTCTTCCTCTACAAATTTTTCCTTTTGCTATTTGCATAGCATAGTAAGTTTGGTCTTCGGTTTTGGTTCGGTTTTATGCAGTGCTGGGGAGCGAACCGAGAGCCTTGACCATGCTAGGCAAGCACACTACCGACCGTGAGGTGCATCTGAGCTCTGGTGGTTTTATCCAAATCAGAGCTCTATCTCCCTGTTCTATTATCAGAATAAGAGCAGCACTTCCTCCTGAGACGAATCCTTTTATTTCCTGCTACCCATACTGCACTGGGGCTACTCACAGCCCTAACATCCTGTCCCCTCTTACCTGCTGGCTTGGTGGGGCTGTCAGGGCGCCCTGCAGGGGAGGGGGAAGCCAGGGGTCCCTGCTGTCTCAGCGTCTGGTCTCTTGGAGACTTCGAGGCTGGGTCCAGGCTCCTGCGGGTGTTACCGGTGCTGCCCACCAGACTCAAGGGAATCACAGGCACCAGGGGAGGGGGCGGGACCTGAGGTGACAACCGGAAATGTCACCCTAACGCTCATCTCCGGAGTCAATCTCCTAGCACTCAGATAAAGAGGAAGTCAGGCAGAGGATGTGCTAACCCTAGGCTAACCCTCTCCTGCCTAACTCTTGGCTTCAAAGCGCTGATACAGCAGGGCTGAGTCCCACCTGGGAGCCAGGCACGGCGTGGTGGTGCAAGCCTGCAATCCCAGAACTAGGGAGGCTGAGGCAGGAGGATCACAAATTCATGCCCCCAGACCTGTACTACACAGTGAGACCCTATCTCAAAAAAAGAAAAAAATCCCCAAATATTCTCCTTTTGGAGTTCACTGCAGTTATTCTGTGTCTCAGTAATAGGTAGTAATACAAGCACATTCAACTTTCCATCTTCCTGTCAACTCTGTATGTAGGGACTGTCACAGAGCAAAGATTCCATCCCAAACCCGGACCTAAACAAGTCTAGTGCTGGAGACACAGTAGTCCTTTGGCCTTTGCATGATAACCTTCAGCACAGGGGCCTGCACATATTCACATTAAGTGGATGAGGTAAAACTATTCGTAGCCACTAACCACGTTTGGACCCAAACAAGCAGGGGCGTAGGGGGAAGCATCCAGTTTGCAATTTTTTCCTGGGATTTCGGAACTGCAGTAGGGACACGAGATGGATTTCAGGGTATCCGCGGCACCGGGCATGCGCATAGCAAGCGGCGGCTGCTAGGAAAGGTCCCGCGGTTACCTGCTGCTGCTCGCCCGCGCCTCCAGGACACAGGCGCTCCAGGCGGGCGATGAGGCCGCCCTGTTGGCTCACGAGCTGCGCCAGCTCCTGGAACTTCGCGTCCAACTGGTGGAAGCGGGCGGCGGCGCGCTGCGCCTCGGCGGATGCGTTCAGCACGCGCTCGCCGAGCAGCGCCAGCGCGGAGGCAGGCTCCGCCCCCAGAATAGGCTCCGCCTCTGGACCTGGCTCCGCCCCCGCGCTAGGGCCCGCCTCGTGCTGCAGCTGCGCGCGCAGCTGGCCGAGGCGCGCGCTCAGGCCGCGGCTCTCCTTGCGCAGCGCGCGCACCTCCCCGGCCACGGCGCCGTCGGCCGCCGCCAGCCGCTGCAGTTCGCGTAGCAGCGCCTCGTGGTGGCCCACGCGCATGCGCAGCGCCGCTACCTCGCTGGCGTTGACGGCCTCGGGCGCGGGCCGCGCGGCCCCGCTCCAACACACGGCACCCGTGAACTTCTGTGCGGGCAGCACGAAGGTGTAGGTGCAGCGCGGCGCAGCTGCCCGCGCCCACGACGTGCCGAGCAGGAGCAGCAGCGGCAGTGCATGCAGCCGGGGCGCTGCCATGGCCACCTGTGAGGGAGAGGAGGACAGATGGGAACAGATCAGGCAAAGTCGCTATCCCAGAGAAGCGTCTCAGGCAGGAGGTACAGCAGGTGCAAAGGCCCTGAGGCTGACCCGTGCCTGATGCATGAATCAAGGGTTGGAGAGGGGCAAGGAGCCAACAGAGCCCTCTGCTCTGTGTAAGTGGAGCCCCTCAAATCAGACTTTGCGTCTGCACTTTGTCCACACCAGATCCAGCCACCCACCAAGCCTGGGTCAGCTCTGTTGTTTAGAACTGAATTCCTCCACGGCCCTGCCCCCTTCCTGGCTACAGGCAACATCTGGATTTCCTTGCAGCAGATACCACCCTAGTGTGCAGGCTCGAGCCTTCCACAAAGAAAGTGGGTTCTTTCCTGCCCACTCAGCCAGGGTGCCTGCGAACACCCAGGGCCTTCATTCACATCGGAACCCTCCGTGGCTGCCACCTTCCCTAGAGAAAGAGCTCAAGTCCTCCCCGTGGTCCACAAGGGCCTCCCCTGCCTCTCTGCTTCACCTCCTCCCAGACAGTACCAGGCAGATGCCAGGCTCCGCGCCTTTGCACCGGAGGGCTCCAGGGCTGGAGCACTGCCCACACCCTAATGGGGCTCCAGATCCCTAGGACCCCACATGCAGAGTTCATGCTCAAGCTGGGTGTGGAGGTGCCCACCTAGAATCCCAGCCACCCCACAGGCTGAGGCAGGAGGACCCCAAGTTTGAGTCCTGCCTGAGCAATTTAGCAGGACGCTATTCTAAAAAATTTTTAAGTTATTTTTCTTAAGGACCAGGCATGTAGCACAGTGGCAGAATACCCCTGAGTTCAATCTATAGTAAGAGAAAGAAAGGAAAAAAAGGAATTGACCCTCCAAATCCTATTCTTCTTCATCTGCCTTCTTGCCCCCCTAAAATTACCCCATTTACTTCCCATTGTTTATGATCGGAACCCTGGCCCCATTAACATATCAGCCCACTGAGGCCAAATCTGTATTTTCATTTGTTTTGTTTTGTTTTGTTTTGTTTTAAGACAGCCCCCACTGCCAGCCTGAATATGGGAAGCGAAGTAGACAGAGGCCGGGGGCTCCCCACAAGCTATGTAGTTCAGGGTCACCTTGAACTATGGAGCCCAGGCTGGCCTTGAACTCATGGCAATCCTCCTGCCTCAGCCTCCCAAGTGCTGAGATTACAGGAGTGCGCCAGCACACTCAGCTAGAGAGTCTAGGTTTTTGTTCACCACTTTATCTCCAGGCACTGGCTCCTGGTCCCCAAACCCCCCAGGCCCCGGGTCTGTGTGCCCCACCCCATCATTCCACGTGTCACTTAGCTGGCTTCATACACCACGGTACCCCATCGTGATCCTGCAGGTCCACATGGACCCCATGGCTTTCCTTCCTGGGCACACAGAGCCACCAGAAGGGGATGGGCACTGCTGTGTGCGGCCAGCGGCCCTTGGCAGCCCTGTCCCATGCACACCTGCACCATACTGTTTATTTGTGCAAAAAACACTGCTTGAGCACCTACTGCAGAGCGCTGCTCCTGGCAACAGGGACTCAGCTGTACCCAGAACAGACAGCACCCCTACCTGTTGCCTCTGACACTCTAGTTGGAAAACCCAGTGAGGAAGCAGGGCATAGTGGTGCACGCCTGTGACCCCAGCACTCTGAGAGGCTGAGGCAGGAGGACCTAGGTTCAAGCCTGGGCAGGGGAACTTAGTGACTTGGAACGGACTGAGCCAGGGAGGAGCAGGAGGAAACCAAGGCAGCAAGGTGCCGTGGGGAACAGCGTGCAGGGTCTTTGCTTTGAGGAGGACTTGGGGTTCTGCTCTCAATCAGGTGGGAGCCATAGAGGGTTCCAGAGTTGGAAGACACAAGACCGCCGTTGTACAGCAAGCGGGAGTGCGCAGGGCTGGCAGCGTCTTCTCCCCACCCCCCACCCCCACCGCGGCACAGGGACGGGCCAGACTCCTACTGCAGCCCTCACTGCCAGCCTGAATGCGGGAAGCCAAGCAGACAGAGGCCGGGGGCTCCCCACAAACAGACTGCTCCACCCTCACTGCGCCCACTCACCTTTCACGGCCACGAGCCCGAATCCCTCGGGGTTCACAGCAGGCTCCAGCCAGCCAGGCACAGCCTAAGGGTCCGCAGACCTCTGAGCTGGGAAGGAGGCCGGAGAGAGGAGGGGAGACTCTCGCTGAGCGCCCCCGCCCCCAAGTGAATGACAAGCGCAACTGTAAATATTTAGCATTTCCCAAAGGAGGACTGAGGCCAGATCACCAGATCCCCCAGCCCAGGCCACCCAACCTGATAACACAGGTCAGTGCCCCAGGGGACGCCATCCCCTGCCGCCGCAGTGCAGAGGATCTGGCAGGCCCCAGATATACAGAGGGGCAATTGGGACAGTGACAGCCACCTGCTTTGTGTCCCTTTTTATTTTTTATTTTGAGACAAGGGTCTCATTAAGCTGCTAATTTGCCCAAACTGAGCTTGAACTTGGAAATCCTCCTGCATCAGCCTCCTGAGTAGCTGGGTACCCATACACACACATTTAGCTAAACTCTATGCCTTTTTAGCTCATTTAATCCTAGCAACCTGAGCTGGCATCTGTGGGTAGCCTCATTTTGTAGGAGGGAAAACTAAGGTTCAGAGAAAGTGTGACACTTGCCTGTGGCCGGCCACACAGCCAGAAAGCAGCCATAATGAGATTCGTGGCTTCTGAACCCACACACATGTAAAACTATAAGAGTCGCACACTTGTGTGTGCATAACAAAGACACACATGCCAACAGCCAACAGAGCAGGCAGGCCTCTGCACACAGTGACTGGCCTGGCACACATGCACACACACAACCTAAAGACATTACTGGAGGCCTCGGGGTAATTTAGTTGTAGAGTGCTTCTCTAGCTTGCACAAGGCCCAGGGTTGAAGCCCCAGTTCAAAGGAGAAAAAAAAAGACAACAATTCTATTCAAAATACAGCCACACATTTCTGGGCATGGTGACGAACACCTACAATTCTAGCTACTCGGGAGGCTGAGGCAGGAGGATTGCCAAGTTTGAGATCAACCCAGGCAACTTACCCACTTAACAGAGCTTGTCTCAAAATGCAAAAATGGCTGGGGATGTAACTCAGTGCAGAGGCTCTGCGTTCAATTCCCCAGGACAGGAACTATATATATATGGTCACACATTCTGCAAAACTTATAAGGGACAGCCACAATTTAAAAGGGCCTCCCTTGAGGGCACAGAGACAGCAAAGCAGACACACAGCGACATTCAGGTGCTCTTCTGCCAAACTAGGAGTTTCTATTCATCTCCCACACACGCGGTCACATTTTTGCATAAGGGCAAACCACACATGGAACGGGAAGAAATAGCGCTGCCTTTTAGCTGCATTTACCTCGCAGAGAGACTCAGGCGCCTGAACCCAGCCCGGTGGAGAGCAGATTCCGCGACGTGCTCTCTCCTTCCCCGCTTACCGCCGAGCTCAACGCCAGAGTAACTCGAGTGGACTCCGGGGCCCAGAGAGGAAATGGTCGTCCCGGCACCGAGAGAGGCTGCCAGGCTGGGCTGCAGGCCTGGACTGGGGCCCCACGCTTGGCCCCTCACCCGCAGCCCCATCCGGCTCCCTCCGCACTGGCAGCCTGAAGACACCGCGGAGAGGCAAGGGAAGGAGGCATCAGGAGGCTGGGAGAGCGCTCCGATGAAAAAAAAGCAATTGGGAAAGAACACAGGAGGAAGATGGAAAATGTATCCGGGATGAAAGAGATGGTGGATAGCCGGAGGCGGTGGCTCCAGCCTGCGATGACCCCCGACACTCCAAAGGCTGATGCAGGAGGATCGCAAATTCCAGCCCACCCCAAGCAACGTATTGACTTAGCAAGACTCTGTCTCAAAATAAAAAACAAGATAAAAAAGGGAATGTAGTTCAGAGTAAAGACTCTGGGTTCAAACCTCAGAACTGCAAATTGAGGAAGCGAGAGAGAGATTTATTGATGACATTTTGACAGAGACAGGCAGCTAGAGATGGGAGAAGACAGGGATGGGGAGGGGAGACAGGATTTGGGGAAAGGAGAAGGAATCTGGGGAAAGGAGAAGGAATTGGTGGTGGAGGAGGGGAGGGGAAGCCGATGGAAGGCGACAGAAACGTCCAGCCAAGGAGGGTGACCCTCCCCTCCACCACAGGTTTTGGGGAAGGAGCCAGGGCCCTGAGGCCTCACTGGGACTTTCCATGGAAAGAGGGAGGAGGCAAATTATTCACAAAGCTGGCTGGCCTGACTCAGAGTTTCCAGAGGTGATGTGGAGTTTCCATCTCTCAGCCCACCTGCAGAGAGGGTCCTCGGCGGGGGCGGCTGGCCCTCAGGAGCTGAGGGACGAAAAGAAATGTCTGCCATGGGCCGTCTGTTCTTCTCCTTACTGCTTCCCCAGGGCCAGTGTCGGTGGTGAGCGCCGTGAATACAATCATCTCTTAACTCGGCGGGGCAGTGGAGACTATCACCCGCAGTTTGGAGCACATTTGGAGTCTCGGAATGGAAAAAGTTGTCACGATGGCAAAGCTGGAGCAAATGGTGCGAGGCGGGATTCGAACCCGCGGATCTGTGTTGCTGAGGCCCCCAAAGCTGCCCCGCCCCGCTTAGGTTTCCATAGAAACAGGCCCGGTGTCTCCATAGCAACGCCTCTATGAACTTCCACCCGCCTTTCCCCCTCCAGCTCCGAGGCCACCTACTGCGCATGCCTGCGTGCTGAGGTCACCGGGCCCCGCGCCGGAAGTGAACTTCTCAGCGCCGGAAGCGACCGGCAAACGCGACCTCGTGGGGAAAGCGGCGGCATGGGGCAGTCGGGGCGCGTAAGTGGTGTCGCTTGAGGAAGTTAGGAGCATCAGGGGGGAGGGAAAGGGGTCCAGCAGCCGCAGCGCTCACTATTTTACCCTGCTGTTCCCGCAGTCCCGGCACCAGAAGCGCGCGCGCGCCCAAGCGCAGCTCCGCAACCTCGAGGCCTATGCCGCGCAGCCGCACTCGTTCGTGTTCGCGCGGGGCCGCGCGGGCCGCAGTGTCCGGCAGCTCAGCCTGGATGTGCGACGGGTCATGGAGCCGCTCACCGCCACCCGCCTACAGGTCGGCACCGCCCGCCCTGGCCCTGGCCCTGCCCCTGGCCCCACGGCTGCAGAAAGGGACTTCTGTGGGGGCTTTGTCCCTGCCTGACCGGAATTTGGGGTGTTGTAGCCAAGGCAACCAGCTTGAGACTTAGTGGGAGCGTAAGCTAACGGTAAAGAATGGCAGTGGAACCGGGCGTGTAAATCCCAGCCCTTGGGAGGCTGAGACAGGAGGATCGCCGCGAGTTCCATGCCAGCCTGAACTGTTTGGCGAAGCCCATGTCTCAGAAAACCTTAAATAAACACAAGGGTTGGAAATACAAGGAAGAGCGCTTGTCCTCTATGCGTGAGGCGGAGGGTGCCATCCCGGCACCGGAGAACCTAACAGGACCCTGGGTTAACGTAAATCAGCTTTATCCAGCAGAGATGCGGAGATTTCATTCTTCTTCCTGTTTGTATCCTTCTTGTAATCTCCAGGTTCGCAAGAAGAACACTCTGAAGGACTGTGTGGCAGTGGCGGGGCCCCTGGGGGTCACGCACTTCCTGATCCTGAGCCGAACAGACCACAGCATCTACCTGGTGAGTGGCCCCGCCCCCGGGCCCGCCCTATCCCGCCCCATCCCGCCCCATCGCGCCCCATCTCTCAGGATGAACCCCACGCCTCTGAGCCTCTGTGATTCTGGCTTCAAAGTAAACGCTCTGAAGAGACGGGTGGAGGTCCCTGCTCGGCCCGCCCGCTGGGCACCTCCGCCCTCACCGTCCTCTCTTCCCGCAGAAGCTCATGCGCCTCCCCGGGGGCCCCACCTTGACCTTCCAGATCAACAAGGTAAGGGACCCAGAGAGGCTGGGCTGGGAGCTGGGCCGCAGCAGCCCCAGCTCCAAGGGCAGCCACCCACCGGCCACTCCACTGCCCTCCCTGCAGTACTCGCTGGTGCGCGACGTGGTCTCCGCGCTGCGGCGGCACCGCATGCATGAGCAGCAGTTCACGCACCCGCCCCTGCTGGTGCTCAACAGCTTCGGCCCCCACGGTATGCACGTGAAGCTGATGGCCACCATGTTCCAGAACCTGTTCCCCTCCATCAACGTGCACAAGGTGGGCCGCGCCTCCCGGGGCAGGCAGCGAGGGGCGGGGGGGGGGCTGTTTCCCATAGGGAAACGGAGGCATGGCCAGTGAAGTCTTCATCTGTGATCAAGGGGGGGAGGGTTGCGTTTTTGAGGCAGGGTGTCCCTAGGTAGCCCAGGCTGTGTCTAACTCGTGGCGATCCTCCTGCCTCGGCCCCACAAGTGCTGGGGTGACAGGCGAGCGCCATCGCCCCTGGTGTTGGAGGTTTGGTTTTGTGCCGGTGGCATCTAGGGTGCACATGTGAAGCAGCACCTGGCCCCCGAGCTGCGTGTCCAGCTCCTGGGCCCTGGCCCCCAGGGCTCTGAGATTAGTGTTTATTGTAAGATGCCACCACACCAAGTGTGTGGTGCACACCTGATCCCAGCGGGCTGGGAGGCTGAGGCAGGTGGGTCACAAACCCAAGACCAGCCTGGGGAATTCGGTGACCTAACAAGGCTGCGTCTCAGAAAACACAGAGGGGTGCAGATGGAGCTCAGTGCAGAGGCCCCGGGTTCAAACCCCAGTACTGCAAAAACTGCCATCCATCAGAAGTGTGATGTGAGCCGCCTCTGTGGCTCCAGAACCGGGCTCCCGGCCAGGGCTGGGCAGCTGTGGAGGCTGCCAGCCACCACACCCGCCTGCGCGGTCATCAGTGCCATTGGGCCTGGGACATGGGCGGCCCCCACCCAGCGGCCTTCACGGCCTCTGCCGTCCCCCAGGTGAACCTCAACACCATCAAGCGCTGCCTCCTGGTCAACTACAACCCCGAGTCGCAGGAGCTGGACTTCCGCCACTAGTGAGTGGGGGCGGGGCGGGGGGACAGGGGCGCCGTGCGGATGATGAGGACGCAGCCGCTGAGCCGCGGTGATGCTCGCGTGAAGTAAACGCGCTGACGCACGCACGGCGGGGCGGGGCGGGGCGGGAGGCCCTGGCTGCGCCCTGACCCAGCCCCGCCCCTGCAGCAGCATCAAGGTGGTCCCCGTGGGCGCCAGCCGGGGCATGAAGAAGCTGCTGCAGGAGAAGTTCCCCAACATGAGCCGCCTGCAGGACATCAGCGAGCTGCTGGCCGCGTGAGGGGGGCGCCCGGCGGCGGGCGGGGCTGGAAGGGGCCGTGAGCCCCGCACCCCATACTGAACCCCGCTCTGCCCCGCAGGGGCGCGGGGCTGTCAGACAGCGAGGCCGAGCCCGACGGCGAGCACAACATCACGCAGCTTCCGCAGGCCGTGGCGGGCCGCGGCAACCTGCGGGCGGAGCAGAGCGCCGTGCGGCTCACGGAGATCGGGCCCCGCATGACGCTGCGGCTGGTGAAGATCCAGGAGGGCGTGGGCGAGGGCAACGTGCTCTTCCACAGCTTCGTGCACAAGAGCGAGGAGGAGCTGCGCGCCGTGCTGGCGGCGCGCGAGGAGCGGCTGCGGCTGCGGGCGCAGCGGCGGGAGCTGCAGGCGCAGAACGTGCAGCGCAAGCGCGAGCAGCGCGCAGCCCACAAGTGCGTGGGGCGCACGGCGGGGGTGGGGCGCCCCGCTGCTCCACTGCCCCGCGCTGACCTTCCACCCTCCCGTCGCGCAGAAAGAAGAGCCTGGCCGGCATGAAGAGGGCCCGGGATGACGGGGACAGCGACGCGGAGGACCCCGGGGCGCCCCCCGAGGCGGAGGGGCGCAGCCTGCGGGAGGAGGAGCAGGAGGAGGAGGCCGAGTACTTCCGCCAGGCGGTGGGCTCGGAGCCCGACGAGGACATGTTCCCTGGGGCCGCCAAGCGGCGGAGGCCGGCGCGTGGAGCCGAGCGGGGAGGCCGAGCTCGGGGCGCAGGCCGGCGGCCGCCCAAGCCCCAGGGTGCCCGGGAGCGCGGCCAGGCCCGGAGGCGGCCGCCCAGGAGAGGGGCCTGAGCCGGCCCTGCAGCGAGGCCGCCCCAGATTGGGGCCCGGGGCGCCCGCGGCCCTTGGTTTCCTTTCATAAAGGAGCTGTGTCCCCACCTCCCCTGTAATAAAAGAGAAGCCACCCTCCCGAGCCGTGTCTGAGCTGGGGACGCTGGGGCGCCGGCTTCAGTGGTGGGAGCGTCCTCGCCGCCGCCCCGCAGTGGTGCAAGAGGAAGCGGAAGGGTGACGGCGGGCGAGGGAGGGGCCGCCCACAGGCTGGGAGCAGGCAGACGCGGTTACCAGCCGGAGGCCGCGTGCGAGAGCCGGAGCATGGCAGCCGCTGTGCCGGGTGAGGCCCAGGCCTTGTTCCCGCCGTGAGACCCTAGTGGTGGCAGTGGGCCAGCCGGGTCCCGAGAGGAAGATGGAGAACCTGAGGCTGGGGGGGAGTCCCCAGGCAGGATGGGGAGGGCACCAAAGCTGCAGATGCACCCACTGTGTAGCCAGGTCAGGGGTAGGGATCCCCGGGAATCCTGGGCGGTTCTGCAGTCCCTTACAGAGCTGCAGTGGAAGGGGACCTGGGGGCACTAGGGGACTCTGAAGCCCAAAGGTCAGGGCAGCCCACTACTGGGCCAAAGGGGGAACTGGGGACCAGAGTAGGAGTCCCGCCTGGGCCAGGCTGACGACGGTAAGCACTGTCATGCTCAGGCCCCGGAGCAGGGCATCCTGGATCTACTGCCCGGGCCGGTTGGGGTGTGAAGTCAAGGTGGATGGAGACAGGCAAGGGGTGGGGCGGGCGCCTGCAAGGGCAACAGGAACCTGCCCTTTTCTTACGTCTTGTGGCGCTAGGGATCAAAGCCGGGGCCCTAGCCAGGCGTGCTGGCACGGGCCTGCGATCCCAGCACTCCAGAGGTGGGGCAGGAGGGTCGCTGCAAGTTCAAGGCCAGCCAGAACTGACTGCATAGCAAGGACCCTGTTTAAAAAGCAACCCAGGGCCTGCACATGTGCCCACAGGGTGATGCGCAGTTTCCAGTCACAGGAACCTGACTCGCACGGGGCCCTCAGACGCCCCCTGGAGGTGGCAGGAGTGGGGCGGCGAGGGGGCCAGGCAGATGAAAGGGGCTTTGACCAGAGTGAGGCTGGGGACTCCACGAGGGTCGCGGTGCACGCCTCCAGGGACAGGTGCCCGACACAAGCTCTGGCGCTAGCCTGCCAGTGTCACCGTCACTGCGAGGGAGGGCGCACAGCCAGTGACCCCTCTGCCCGCAGGTGCCCGGCTCTGCAACTTCTCAGCGACCGCCACCCGCAAGCTGGGCCACTACCAGGAAAGCTTCCTGTGGCCCGTGCTGGTGGCCGAGTTCCTGGTGGCTGTGGCCGGCAACGGGCTGGCGCTGCACCGCTTCCGCACCCGCGAGCCGCGGCCCTGGAACCCGGCCGTGGTCTTCTCAGTGCAGCTGGCAGTCAGCAACCTGCTGTACGCGCTGGCGCTGCTGCCGCTGGCCGCCTACATGCACCCGCCCAAGCACTGGCGCTACGGCGCGGCCGCCTGCCGCCTGGAGCGCTTCCTCTTCGCCTGCAACCTGCTGGGCGGCGTGGGCTTCCTCACCTGCATCAGCCTGCACCGCTACCTGGGCATCGTGCACCCCTTCTTCACGCGTGGCCGCCTGCGGCCCAAGCACGCCTGGATCGCCAGTGCTGCCGGCTGGGCCCTGGCCGCGCTGCTGGCCGCCCCCACGCTCGTCTTCTCGGGCCTGAAGCTCCCCGCGGGGCCGGGCGAGTGCAGCACGGCCCGGCCAGAGGCCTGCACCGAGTGCCAGGGCGCCGCGGACCCCGGGCGGCTCGGGGCCTACCGGGACTACGCGCTGGTGCTGGCGGCGCTGGGCGGGGCGCTGCCCCTGCTGCTGTCGCTGGCGGCCTACGGGGCGCTGGGCCGGGCCGTGCTGCGCAGCCCCAGCCTGGGCGCGGCCAAGAAGCTCCGCGTGGCGGCGCTGGTGGCCAGCGGGGTGGTCCTGTACGCCGCGTCCTACGTGCCCTACCACGTAACGCACGTGCTCAACGTGGACGCCCGGCGGCGCTGGCTTGCGCGCTGCCCACACTTCCGCAGCCAGGCGCAGGCCGCGCAGGCACTGGAGCTGGGCCCCTTCCTCGGCTACCAGGTCATGCGCGGCGTTGTGCCGCTGGCCACCTGCCTCCACCCACTGCTCTACATGGCCGTGGCGCCCAGCCTGAGCTGCTGCACGAAGCGCGGCAGTGCCAGTGAAGGTCCCCTTGGCCACCGGGACCTGCCACTCGCCACCACCAGCGCCAGCGCCAGCAGCAACACCTCCACCTCCACCTCCCCCAAGGCCTTGGTGCCCCACACCCCCGATGTGAACCCATGACCCGGCCTCTCGCCTCCAGGACTGGAGGTGGACAGGCTCCTGGCCACTTCCTCCCCAAGGGACAAAGAAGAGAACACGACATGCGAAGGGTGCTGTCAGCGTTTTACTGCCCGTGTAGCCCCCGACGTGTGGAGGCTGCCGGGCGTCACCCAGGGCCGGGACAGCAGCGGCAGCAGTGGGCTCAGTTGGTTGACGGCCTAGAGAGAGCACAAGGGTGGGGTGGGTGTCAAGTGTGGGGGCTCTGGACCCTGAAGGGCACCCCAAGACCCTCCACATGTGAGTGGGACTCTGGGGACAGGGGACAACAGTGGTGACAGTGACCCATGGGGTCACGCTGGGGGCTCCGATCACAGCCCTGCCACTGCTCTGGGCCAGACACTGCCATGGGAGCCATCTATGCCTGCAGTTTGTCAGAAAGGACAATAAAGGCTGTCACTAAAGGTAGGCTGGGTGACCGTCAGATGGTGAGGGCCCCTCGTCAAGCCCAGGGGGACTGAGGGTGAGGGGACAGGGCGGGCGAGCTCTCACTTGGCCCATTCCACGTTGAGAATGAGGTGGTCATAGCCGAAGCCGGACACCCCGGCGATGGCACGCGCCGCGTCCTCCCGGCGGTGGAAGCTGATGAAGGCGAAGCCCTGGGGACAGCACAGGGGTCAGGCGGGCGGCGCCAGGGCAGAGCCCACAGCCCTGCCCAGCCCGCAGCCACCGCCATGCACCTTGGACTGCCCGGTGGTCTTGTCCTTGGCCAGGTAGATGCGGGAGATGGAGCCGAAGGGCCGGAAGAGCTCCTGCAGGTCGGTCTCGCGTGTGTCCTCGGACAGGTTCGTGACGCGGATGGTGGCGTTGTCGTCGGCTGGGGTGAGGGGGAACAGGTGAGGCAGGTGAGGCCCCACCCAGTCCCCATGCTGGGTAATTACAGGCTACCCGGCGTACCCGCCCACCTGCCCC
Source organism: Dolichotis patagonum (assembly GCA_004027295.1). NCBI lineage: Eukaryota > Metazoa > Chordata > Mammalia > Rodentia > Caviidae > Dolichotis > Dolichotis patagonum. Next base: position 88,349 of record PVJX010002843.1, on the reverse strand, counting down.
CCAGCCAGACCTCACCTCTGCGGTTGGGCTGCATGGACTCCCCGCGGCGGCTGGCCCCGTCCCGCAGGCTGGGCGGCACGTACTTCCCCGTCTTGCTCTGCGTCGCTTGCACCGGCTCCAGCTCTGTGCACCGAGGGCATGGTCAGGGGTGCCCTGGCCACAGGGCCAGCTCCCCAGCACCGCCACCCCGGCCCTGTGCAGCCGCCCCAACTTCCAGAGCCCCAATGGCTGCCATAGCACCAAGGTGGCACAGGGAGGGCCAACACCCTCTCAGCCCCACTGGCAGGGCAAGCGCCCACAGGGACAGACAGCCCAGGGTCACTCTGGGACAGGAGACAGACGCCAGGCTCACAGCATCTAGGGGTGGCAGGCATACGACTTGGGGCAGGGACCATCTCTAGGTGGCAAGGACAACTGTCATGGAAGCCACGGCAGGGGAGCCACCCAGACTGGCCACCAGCAGATCACACCAGGCGACCTGAACAGTGGACAGTCACACACGCATCTGGCACACACACAGGGCACACGACAGCCCCACCCGACCAGCCCGCACCTCCCGGCAGCTTCTCCTTCTCGCCAGTGGACAGGCCCAGCTGCTCGGCCAGCTCCTTCTGCATGGGCCCCAGCGTGTCCTTGTAGGGGCAGCGCGTGGTCCAGTGGTCGCCCTTGCAGATGCGGCAGGACACGATCTTCTGGCCCTTGAGCTTGTTCATCGGATCCTCCTCCTCCTGGCAGTTCAGGTCCTGTGGAGGCGGGCACGGGGGCGCTCAGAGCGGGTACACCGCCCTGGACACCACCCTGGGCCTGGCCCCAAACCGCCACCCACCTCTTTGCTGGTGATGAAGGTCATGGAGACGTCGTCGCTGACTGTGGTGGTGGCTACATTGGGCCCTGGTGGGTCAAACTCTGAGTTCCCAAACTTCTTCCAGTTCTGGGCTCGAGAGGGAGAGGGGATAAGTCAAAGGGAGGTGGGGTCACACTGTGGGGCACCCCAGACACACAACTGCTATCCCCAGAGTATCTGGACCTTGAACCTCGCTTTATTTTTCCTTTTTTACAGTACTGGGAGATGAACCCAGGCCCATCGCAGTGAGCGATGTCCCTAGTCATTTTTATTTTTTGAGACACATTCTCCTTAAGTCACAACTTGCCCAGGCTTGTGCTAGACTCTGTGATCCTCCTGCCTCAGCCTCCCAGAGTGCAAGGGCTACAGGTGTGCCCTTCCATACCCAGACTTGTCCCCCATTTTCACCATCCCCAAACATTTCTCATATGACTGTAGCGGTGACAGAGCCTAAGCACGTGGTACAGGCCTCAGCTTCATGCCACCCCTGGGAGACAGGGGCAGCTGCCAATGATTCCTCAGGCACCCAGTGGGCCAGCAGGGAGCCAGATGCAGAGATGTGCATGGCCACCGGATCATGAGGAGCCTTGAGCATATTAAACAAACCAAGGCTCAGTGTCCTCCTATAAAATGACGACCACGGGCTGCATATGGTAATGCCAGCCTGTTGGGAGGCTGAGGCAGGAGAATCCCAACCTTGAGCCTAGCCTGAGCAATTCAGCCAGTCCCTAACTCCCAAAACTGGGGTGGGACCAACTTCCCACAAGGAATGGAAACGTTATGTACTATACATGGGTAATAAACTGAAAAAAAAAAAATAGGAATGAGGGCTGAGTTCAAGCTCAGCGTGAGAGCTCACACTCCAATCCCCAGCACTACAGAATAATAGCAGTAAGGATGTTGATAATCTACCCAACCCACTCCTGCTCTCTGGGCTTTTCAGGGTCTTCCAAACTGTCTCACACAGGGCCTCTCAATTCCTCTGGGTCAGTCCCCGGGGACACCCCCAAAACAGGAATAAGGGCCTCACCTTCCTCCTGGCAACAGCCTTCGAGGCCTTCCGGGTCTCAATCCTGAAGGTGCGGACAATCTGCACGCAGGAGCGCAGCCGGTCAAGGCGTGCTGGGAAAGGAGGGTCTCTCTCGCCTCCCCCTCAGTGCACACAAGCGCCCATCCGGGGTCCAAATGTCCCCACACACAGCAACCCTCATGGCCTCCTGTCCCCACCCCAGCCTCGCCTTGAATTTCTTGCCGTCCTCGTCTATCTTGTACTCGGTCACGGTCTTTATGTTCCCGTTGATCACCTCCTTGGGAGGCGGCAGTGGTGCTGGGAGCGGGGAAAAGATAAGGACCGGTGAGCCCTGGGTAACGGGGTCTGGGTGGGTTCAGGGAGCGCCAGGACCGAGTGGAAATGGTCACTCACCTCCAGGCAGGAGCTCGGGCTCTGGGCTGGTGTCGCCAGTGGCCAGGGGGATCCCCTTGAGGAGCTCGCTGGTGACACATTTGTCTGCCAGGAGGAGGGTGGAGAGGGAGTCAGCCGCGGGAAAGGAGGGGACCTCACACTCAGACGGACTTCGGGGAGTGGGGGAAGCGCAGAGAGCTGAGCAAACATCGCGTCGAAGCGGGAAGCGGTAGGTGACCTCGAGTAGTGGCGAAAGTAGGGGACCTCGGGCGGGAAGGCGGAGGGCGGGCGGTCCCAGCTCCCTCCCCGAGACAGCTGCGAGGACTCGGGCAGTGGCATCGAAGTTGGCAAAAGGGTGGCCGCGGGGAAGGCGGCCAGAGCGGGGTGTGGGGGTCACAATGGACGGGCTGGGGCTGCCTCGGCCACTCGGAGCGACCGGGCACAGCGCTCACCGTCCTCGCCCTCCTCTTCCACCTGGTCGGCCCAGCTGGGCTTCGAACTGCGGAACAAGTTTGCGGGGAGGAGAGAGCCAGGTCAGCGAGGTGCAGCCCCCGCGGCCCCGGCTCACCCCGAGCCCCGAACGCTCTCTAGATCCCCCAAGTCGGCTCTCGAGTCCCCCTCCCGGAGCCCGGACTCACTCAAACTCTCCGGTCGGCATTGCTAACTCTTCGCTCCACGCAACCCTAGCCCGGGCCAGAGAGCGGAAGGAGAGGAGAACGAGACTTCCGGTGTTTCCGACGCCGCCTAGAGTGACCCGGGCGCGATGCCCACAGCGCCCCCTGCGATAGGATGTGGAAACGCCGGAGGAGCGCTCAACAGGCCGCTGGTTATAGATCGGTGGAGAAAGACGAGTCTGAGGGGTTTTTTTGTTTTTTTGTTTTTTTTGTTTTTTTGTTTTTTTGTTTTTGTAGTGGAGCTCGAACTCACGCCCTAGAGCTTGCCAGGCAGGCACTGTGCCGGTGAGCTATATCCCCGGCCCTCTGTTATATTTTAATAATAATAATAATAATAATAATAATAATGCTAATTATAGTTGGGGTTCTTTGGGTTTTTTAAGACAAGATTTCTCCATGTAGTTCAGGTGGCCTTAAACTCACTAGCCCAGGCTAGCCTCGAATTTGTGGTAAGCCTCCTGCCTCAGCCACCCAGTGCATGCACCCACACCTGCTCATTCTCTTTATTCCTTTTTTGTTTGTTTGTTTTGTTTTGTTTTGTTTGTCTTTTTGAGACAGGGTTTCACTATGCAGTTCAGGCTGGCCTTGAGCTCACTTTGTAGTGCAGGCTGGGCTCAAACTTTGCAATGATCTTTTTGCCTCAGCCTCCCAAGTGCTGGGATTATAGGAGTGCGCCACCATACAACTTCCTTTCCCCCCGCCCCCCGAAGAAAAAAATCGAATTTCAAAACAAGGTAATAGGAGAATAACAATGATTAATGCACTGTATATTGTTATCTTTAAATTAGTTATTCAGTGTATAAGATATCTGCATTTAATTGTCCAAACAATATTAGCACAAACCTTTCTTTTCAGTGAACTAAGAGAAATTAGTAGGGTAATTATCTTTTATGTATATTATGTCTTTCAGCTTCTCCCACTGGGGAGACAATAGGATGTTTACACATGGGAGTCTGATTTATTTCACTTATGAGTGTGGTCTCTAGTTGCATCCATTTACCTATAAAAGTCTCATGTTTATCTTTCTTTATGGCTGAGTAGTATTTCATTGTATAAAAGTATCACATCTTTTTCTTTTCTTTTTGTATCAGGGATCAAACTCACAACCTTGCGCTTGGCTTGCCAGGCAGGTGCTTATGCCACTGAGCTAAATCCCCAGCCCCACATCTTTTCATTTTATTTTTTGTCTTTGGAAACCAGGGTTTATTTATTTAATTTATTATTTATTTATTTTATCCATTCTTCAGTTGATGGGCACTTAGGTTGTTTCCAAGATCCAACTATTACAAATTGTGCTGCTATAAACATGGGTGCACGGGCCGGGGATTTAGCTCAGTGGCTTAAGCGCCTGCCTGGCAAGCGTGAGGTCGTGAGTTCAATCCCCGATACCAAAAAAAAAAAAAAAAAAAAAAAAAAAATGGGTACACATATATCACTGTGATATGATGTTTTTAATTATTCTGGGAAAATACCCAGAAGTGGAATAGCTGGGTCAAATGGGCATTGTCTTTACTCTTGAGGCTGTAGGGATGTACAGTCCTGGAATGTCTCTACTTTTCTTCTAAGAAAAATTATTCTGGAAGCCAGTGGAGGGTGAGGTGTAAGGGAATGAAATAGAACAAGAAGGAGACTGAAAAAGTGAGTCAAACCAAAACCATGCTGCGTGGTGTGGTAGCACACACCAGTAATTCCAGCACTGGAAGGCTGAGGCGGGAGGATCGCCACGAATTTAGATGGCTGCCTGAGCAGCAAGAGACTCTGTCTCAAAAAAAAGAAGAGGGCCGGGGATTTAGCTTAGCATGTAAGTGCCTGCCTGGCATGCGAGCAAAAGGTCCTGAGTTCAATTCCCAGTTTTGAAAAATGCAATGTAAGACACACTTTCTCTCACTCTGTTCACACTCATGTCATCACCCCTGCTACTTTCTGAAGCAGTTCTGGATGCCTCCTTCTTGAGGGTCTTTGCTTGTGCTGTCCTGGCTGCCTCAATGTCCTGAATCAATTCCAAACTTTTGTTTTGTTTTGTTTTGTTTTGTTTTGTTTTTTAAACCTTTTGTTTTTGTGAGAGGCGGAAGTGACACAGATGGTGCCAGGTCTGGTGAATAAGCAGATGGAGGTGTACCGATGTATTTCTATGAGCTGCCTTTCTGTTGGACGGTGCTGGGCAGCAATCGTCAGTGTATTTTTTATCACACCTTGTGAAAATTCATCAAAGGGGGCTTACAGAGCTGCTCCAGAAAGCTGCAAAAGGATGGGATAGTGTTCAAAGCAAGAGGGAGATTTTCCTTTAGTTTTAGTGTGTGTGTGTGTGTGTGTGTGTGTGTGTGTGTGTGTGTAAAGGTTCTCACTATTTAGTGCAGGCTGGCCTCGAACTCACTTATGTAGCCCAGGCTAGCTTCAAATTCATGAGGATCCTCCTGCCTCAGCCTCCTGAGGAGGTGGGATTACAGGTGTGCGCTACACCTGGCTCAAGAAAGAGGATTTTGAGGGGGATTCATGGCTCTGTGTGTGTGTGTGTGTGTGTGTATGTGTGTTTTGTACCAGGGATCAAACCTATGACCTCGAACTTGCCAGGCAGGCGCTTACACCACTGAGCCAAATCCCCAGCCTGTGGTCATTATATTTTAATAATAAATTTTTCTTTTTCTTTTTTTCTTTTTTTTGGTACCGGGGATTGAACTCACGACCTTTCGCTTGCCAGGCAGGCGCTTAAGCCACTGAGCTAAATCCCCGGCCCTATAATAAATTTTTCTAAGTAAACATTCACTATATATTTTGATCATCACTTTTGTGAACCCATTTATGCTTATGCAATGGAAAACAAAACAGAACCTTTCAAGGTAAGAATTAAGATAACTAGCCAGGCGAGGTAGTGCACTCCTGTCATCTCAGCACTTGGGAGGCTGAGGCAGGAGGATCATTGCAAATTCAAGACCACCCTGGGCTACAAAGTGAGCTCAAGGCAAGCCTGAACTGTATAGCAAGACCCTGTTTTAAAAAGACCAAAAACAAAACAGAACAAAAAAAAAGAATTAAAATAACTGCCAGATGAGATAGATATAAATCTGTATCTCAACTCCCCAAGATGAATGTAATTATTATATATCATAAACAATAACTAATAAAAAAGAAAAAAACCCGTAACTGTGAGAGTACAGAGGTAACTTTTATCCTTACAAAGATAGGGGAAGCAAGATGGAAAAAGGTGTATATTACAGGCACCAGTCTGTAGATTGTGTACATGCGTGTGTGTGTGTGTGTGTGTGTGTGTGTGTGCTGATTAAATCCAAAGTCTCCTGTGTTCAGCGTGTGACCTCTACTCCGAAGTGACAACCCCAGCCCTTTTTATTTTATTTTGACACTGGGTTTTGCTAAGTCACTAAGTTGTGCAGGCTGGGCTTCAACTTTCACCCTCCCGCCCTAGCCTTTCCAGTAGCTGGGATTGCAGGCATGCACCATTTGGCCAGTCTTAGTATTTTTTTGTTTTTTGGTTCTGGGAATCGAACTCAGGACCTTGTGCTTGCCGGGCAGGTGCTTGTGTTCCTGAGCTATATCTCCAGCCCAGTATTTTTTTTTAATGCTGAAACTTGAGAGAAAACATGAATAAACGGTTTAGCTTCACTCCTTGTTAGTTAACTTGAAAAACTATTAACCAGTTGTGGTGGCCCAGACCTGTCATCCCAGTTTGTGGGAGGCTGAGGCAGGAGGATCTTCATGAGTTGGACGCCAGGCTGAGCTACTTATGGAGACCCGAACGTTTCATTCAGAAAACTAAAATATTTTTTAAATTAACAAACCAGAACACCTTAATTGCGCGGGTCTCACAGCTGAACAATCCATGAGTCTCCCGCTGGCCTTGCTGTAGATAACAGCTCTGACTTGGTTTTAATCACTGATTGCTTGGGTTACTTCCTCAGGGACTTGGAGACTGCTTGTGCCCCAGTCATCTATTTTCTCCATTACGCCTGAACTTGCCCATGGGTGACCCTGGGATACCTGGAGGCCAAAACCCCCACTTTCGTGCGCATGCGTGGCAAGAACCAGGCAGACTACGCATGCGCAAAACTGCCCCCCCCATCCAGCTGTGGGTCAAACACTCTGCCCCTCACCACCTCCTGTGTGTACTGAGGGTCCGACCCAGGGCCTTCGCGGCAACTCCCATTCCAACCCTTTCTATGGAATATTTGAGACAGTCTCACTGAATTGTACGGTTGCATTGGCTGGATACGCGCTTGTGATCCTCCTGCCTCAGCCTCCCCCGTGCTGGGATCACAGGCGTGAGCCTCACACCTGACCCAAACTGAAATTTTTGATAGCCCCATTAAAGTACTTGTTCCTAAGCTTAATCGTCTTTTTCTTTTTTGTGACTGAGGCACCTATTTATGACTGGCTGTATGTATTTGTACCTTCTGACAAACTTCATATGAAAATAATTTTAGGCATTTAAGAAGCGTCTTCCAGCTGGCCATGGTGGCACACAATTGTGATCCCAGCACTTGAGAGGTTGAGGCAGGAAGATCGCTGTGAGTTAGAGACCAGGCGGGCTCCAAAGTGAGTTCAAAGCCAGCCTGCACTGCATAGAAAGATCGTCTTAGAAAAAAAAAGACAGATTCTTTATAATAAATTTCTGATTGTGGTCGAGTCTCAGGAATTAAGTATGGATCTGTTTTTCATTAAAAACAAAAGCAAAAAGCCCTGCTTCCATAGAAGATGGGGTGGTGGTTCTTCAAATATTCAAAAGAATTATTAGATGATTCCACAGTTCCATTCTGAACCTGATATGGTGGCCTCCATCTGTGATCTCAGCACTTGGGAGGCTGAAGTAGGAGGGTGGCGAGTTCAAGCCCAACCTAAACCACATCGGGAGACTCTATCTCAAAAACAAGCAAAAAGCCGGGTGTGGTGGTGCATGCCTATCATCCCAGCAGTCTGGAGGCTGAGGCAGGAGGATCATTGCATGTTCAAGACCAGCCTGGGCTACAAAGCGAGTTTAAGGCCAGCCTGAACTGCATAGGGAGACCCTGTCTCAAAAAGACAAAAAAAAAAAAAAAAAAAAGCAAAAAATTTCATTTTTGGTGTGTACCCAAAGGAAGTGAAAGTAGGATATTGGACAGATTTTTTCCTTCCCAACCTAGAAGTTGAAGTCAGGGCCTTTGCACTGAACTACGTCCTCAGCTCTCTTCTGTGTTGTCAACGAGTTGCCCAAGGTGGGCCTCCAACTTGGGAACCTCCTGCCTCAGCCCCCCAGTGCTGGGATCAGGTGCACGCTGAACAGGTTATTTCCGAACAGCCTCCCTCCGGCTCGGTTCACAGTCAGTGATGAACGGGTGACAGTGAGGTCCACACACCCAACGGCATGATTCAGCCTAAATGGGATCCGAGTCCTAACTCACAGACAGCCCGGAGGGACTTGAAGCTGTGACATGAGCCACATGTGCTGGTGCAGGCCTATGATTCCAGTCATCAGGAGGCTGAGGCAGAAAGGTGGCAAAGCCACTCTGGGCAATCCAAAGAGATCCAGTCTCAAAAGCAGGTAAGAAACCTCAACCTTTTTTTTTTGTACTCAGAATCGACCTCAGGACCTTGCACTTGCCAGGAGGTACTGTGCCACTGAGCTCTATCCCCAACCCCCAGCCTCACTGTTTTTGAGATGAGGGCTCACTAAATTGCCTCAGCTGGATGCAATTTGTAATCCTCCTGAGTTTCCAGTCGCTGGGACCGTAGGTATGCGTCATAGCACCTAGCTTATTTTTTTTAGCTTATTAAAAGTGGTTTTAAAAACTAAAAGCCAGCCAGATACAATGGTGCACACCCGTAATCCCAGCACTCGAGAGGCCGAGGCAGGAGAATCACTGAGTTTGAGACCGGCCTAGGCTACAGAGTGAGCTCCAGGCCAGCCTGAACCTCATAGCGAGACCCTGGCTCAAAAGGACAAAAAGGAAACTAAACCCAGACGCAGTTACGTCAGCCTATTATTTTTCCATTCAACCACGGCTTTCGCACTGAGCTGCGAGCTCAGCCCGGCCTGGCCCCCATTCCTCAGAGGCCCAAGCTCCTGCTCTGTTCTAGGTTGGTCTCCCAAGAACCCTAGGCTGGGCTCCAACTCTCCATCCTCCTGCCTCAGCCTCCTGAGTGCACTGCCGAGCCCGGCCCCCCATTACTTCTTAGGGGCCGGCTACCAAGAGACCTCAGCTGAAGTGCCACCAAGCGGCCACCTAGGAACATACACAAGAAGAAGTCCTGGTGGCCTGGGTCTTCGCACCACTGAGCAGCTCTTTTGTTGGCGTCTGTAGTTTCCAGAGAAATCAAAGTAGTTTGCCTGTGTTAGAATTCAGCAGAATCAAGTTAGCTGGAAGTGCAGAAGCCCAGCTAACAGTCTTACACAAAGGTTTTTTTGGTGTGGACACTGGGAATCCAGGGCTTGAAGGACAGCTCAAGTGTCCTTCAAGTGAAATGACCCCCTCTCCTCCTGGCTCCACACTCCCAACAGACACAGGGTCTATGACCTCATGGTCACAAGATGGCTGCCGCATCACCAGGCATCACAGACCACTCCAGACCAAAGAAAGGCAAGCAGGCCATGGAGAATGCCAGCCACAGTCAGTCCCAGAGGCCACTTGTTCTGCTTGCAGCTCAGTGGCCATAACTGAGTCACACGAGTTCACTGTCATCCTGTAGCACATCTGGACTCATGGTGGGGCCAGGCTTTCGACAGGCACCCTGTGGGAACCCTCCACGGGGAGGAGCCTTTCCCTGCCTGAGCCTGGCTGAGGCAGCCAGAAGCCCCAGATTGATCAGTCTCGACCCAGGGTGCTTTATAGGAGAGATTTATTTGAAGAAATATTACAACATATAAAAACTACATAAAGTCTTAATTTCCACTTGGCAGTGGAAGCTTTAATATAATGCATAATAAAAAAACTTTTAAAACCCAGGATGCACAAAGAACGGCACAGTTTGATCACTAAGTCATTAGTCGATAAGCAAATCTCACGGACAGCTTCGCGTCAGCCAAGGCCGAAGACGCCGTGCACGACACACCGGAACTGACGGACCAACGCGGTAAACGACGACATCAGTGCATGTGAGGTCTCCTGGTGGCAGTGATGGGGGACAGACGCGACCTAGGGCTCCTTGCTGGCCCTCGCCTCCTCCTTTGCTCTCACTGGAAGGGAACGAGGAGGGGCCGAGTCACCCGGCCGTGGGTGGGGAGCGGCAGTGCGGGTGCCGGGCCCGGCTGCGCCCAGGGAGGGCCGGTACCTGAGGCGCTGTCCCGCGCTTTGGCCAGCATGCACAGCTTGATCTCCAGGCCGATGGCCTTGGCCAGCGGGGGTGGCACCGCGTTTCCCACCTGCAGGACACAGGGACGGAGCCGTGGCCTGGCAGGCTCGGGACAGGCAGCAGCCCAGACCCCGCCCCCGACGGGCGCCCCAGCCATGGTCCCACAGAGGCGCCTGGGAGACCTCGGCCTCTGCACCACACTGCGGGCAGCTCCTCGCTGGAAGCCCCCGGGACGGGACGGGACGGGACTGACCTGCCGGTGCCGGTCCAGGATGTTGCCGAAGAGGCGGTAGGTGTCGGGGAAGCCCTGAGAGCGGGCACACTCCCGCACGCTCACCACGCGGTGCTGCTCGGGGTGCAGCACGCGGCCCTGCGGGGACATCGGGGATCAGGGCGCGGGGCAGAGGGGCAGCGGGGCAGCGGGGCAGGGGCTCGGCCGGCCGCGCCCACCTGCTTGCCCATGGGCTCGGGGTTGGTGACGGTGGTGCTGAAGAAGCCGTCCCACTCCAGGCGCCCGTACAGGCCGGCCCAGTGGTTGTGGCGGTTGCCGGTGTGCGGCAGGCACCAGGGGATGAGGGTGTTGAACTGTCGGGCCGTGGGGTCGCAGGCTCTGCCGGCCGCTGCAAGAGAGGACGGGTGAGGCCCGGCAGGCGGCAGGCGGCCGTCACCCAGGAAGGGGACAGGGATGGCCACGCACCCTCCGCGCAGGAGCAGACGCCGCGCAGGGCGCCCGAGCTGCTGCTGCCGTTCTTCTTGTCCTGGTGTGTGTAGCGCAGCTTCTTGGCCAGGGTGCCGTCCGTGAGCGGCACCTCGATGTTGGGCAGGTCGCGCCAGTCCGAGCCGGGGGCCAGTGGGATGTGCCGCATGCGGGCGGCCACCAGCGGGCTCATGTCCTGCGAGGGGAGGGAGGGCACCTGAGCGTCGGGGTGACCAGGGACCTGGGGCCTCGAACCCATGGGGGGGGCGCTGCTGCAGGGCGAGGGGACAGAGTGGGGCAAGGAAGAGGGGACACTGGGTCTGCAGACCGAACGGGGCAGCTGAGAGGACAGCAAGGGAGGACACAGGGGTGCAGCGGGGAGGAGGGCAGGGCCGCCCGCTACCTTGCAGATGTGGTCCCTGACTGTGGGCTGGTAGTGTGAGCCCCGCAGCTGCCTCTGGAACCAGGACTGGGGCTCCCCGTTGTAGGCGATCTCGGGTGCGGAGGCCCCGTTCCGGATCTCAGGGAGGTCAGACATCGTGTCCCGCACCGTGATGGTGCGGAAGGGAGCCGAGCCCAGCCTGCGGGGGAGCAGAGCGCACTGCTGACCCCCGGGGCGGCCGCTCCCGCGGCCCTGTCCTCCCCTCCATCCCTGCCCTGGGGTGGGGGTCTCGGGCCCAGGCCCCACCGTGTGATGTTGCTGACGAACTTCTTGTCGTCCACCACGACACTCAGCTGGCAGGCGCGGGGCGCAAACACGTGCAGGGGCTCCGGGAACAGGGGCAGCTTCTCCCCGGGGGCGGCCGCCAGGATGATGGCCCGGCGCCGCGTCTGCGCCACGCCGTACTGCCCGGCCTGCAGGGACACACGGCCTCAGTGGACAGACTCGAGCCGGGGACCCCACCAGCGCCCGGGGCAGCAGGCGGGGGAGGCTGGCGCTGTGCTGGCCAGACTTGATGACTGGACGCTGCCCCGTCCTCCCGTTTGGACGGATGTGCTGCCATGGGCGCCTAGCGCCCACCGCCCTGTGTCGGGGAAATGGCTGGGAACGCCAGTGAGCTCGACGCCCCGGGCCCGGCCTCCCCAGGCATCCGGGGCCTCGCCCAGCACCAGCCCCGCGCCTCGGTGTTGCCACAGCTGGCGCTGCAACGTGGGGCCTCCGTGCCGGGCTGCGGTGCCCACCCCCCAGGCTGCGCTTGGACCCGTGGTCCTCCCGGCTCGGCCTCCCGGGGTGCCGGGTGACAGGCAATGCCCCAGCCGCCGGGCTCCGTGCCCTCTGGATGTGAGTGCGGGAGCGCCCCGGGTGGGGCCGCCCGGCCCACCTGCAGCACCCCGAAGGTGCACTGGTAGCCCATGCGGACCAGGCAGCGCAGCGTCAGCTTCAGCACCATGGAGCGCTTGAAGGACACGAAGTTCCTCACGTTCTCCAGCAGGAAGAAGCGCGGCCGGTAGTAGTCACAGTAGCTGCGGGGCGGGGCACAGCGGGGGCGGCGTCACCGTCACCGCGGGAGGCCAGGGCCGCCGGTGCCCTCCCCACGCCGGGCGGTGGCGGCCGGCCCCACCTGAGGAAGGACACCACCAGGGAGTTCTTGAACTTGGAGTAGGTGCGCGAGTTGAAGCGGTTCATGCCACTGAAGCCCTGGCAGGGCGGCCCGCCGCACAGCATCTCCACGTCGCCCTTCTGGGGCAGCCGCTGGTCCAGGGCGTTGGCCACGTCGCCGGCCATGACCAGCTTGAGCAGGACGTTACAGTCCTCAGTGAACACCGTGGCGCCGGGGTTGTTCAGCCGGAAGGCCTGGGCCGCGGGCTCCCACATCTCAACGGCCCACAGCGTCTCGCAGATGCCTGGCGACAGGAGGGCCACAGGGCACTCGGTCTTCCCGGACGGGGATGGGACGGGAGACGTGAGGGCCGGTGCGGTGCGGCCTTACCTGCCTGGTGGAAGCCCTCCGACAGCCCCCCACAGCCCGAGAACACGTCCAGGGTCCGCAGCTTGGGCAGCCTGACGGCCAGCTCCGGCGCGCTGGGCTCCGACACCTGAGATTTCGTCCTGCCTTTCCCTGGAGGGGCCGGCCGGGCCGGGCCAGGGGTGAGCACGGTCGCTGGCCCTGCCCCGCTGCCATCCCGCCGTCCCGGCTTCCAGCCCCAGCACAGGGACGAACCTTTCCCCTTCCCTTTGCCCTTGTTCCCCGGGCTGCGGGCATGGTTCGGAGGGTCCTCGAAGGTTTTGCTCTTTGCATTGTAGGCCTGAAAGAGGAGAGAGAAGTGTGCCCTGGAACAGGAGGCTCCGTCTCTGAAGGATCCGTGGGCGCCCCAACCGTCCCCCGGCTCATCAGCTCCATTGCACCGGAAACGGAACTAACGTGAATACTATTATCTGACCACCGCTAACAGCCCTGCTGTGCTGAGCGCCTGCACTGCTCCCTCGGCTAGGAAAGGCGCTGCGTGAAGGGCCTGGCCTCAGAGCCCACCACGCACAGGGGCCGAGCTCAAGCACTTCCGGCTCTGAGCTCCCTCCCCGCTGCCTGGGTCCTGCATGGTCCACAATGCAGGTGTCTGGTAAAGGGACTGAGGGAGGGGCAGGGCTGAGTGCCCTGTGTGGGGAGGACACTTGGCCACTCACACGGGGACTGGCTGAGCCAGTGGAGGCCACCTAAGGGTCTTTAGACTTAGGGACATTAAGACCATTCTGCTACACTTCCCCCCTGCCTTTCTCTTCAGTATCAGGGATGGAACTCACGACCTCGCGCTTGCCAGGCAGGCACCTGTGCTGCTGAGACATCCTCAGCCCTCTACTGTGATTTTTCTTTAAACTCAGTATGAGCAGGGCGTGGTGGTACAAGCCTACAATCTTGGTTGCTAGGAGGCTGAGGCAGGAGGATCACAAGCTCAAAGCCAGCCTGGACAACTCAGTGTTCAGGAGGCCTCGTCTCCTGAGTGAGGTTCAGTGGCAGCCCCGCAGGGAGCAAGGGTGAAGGAGTGAGTCAGGAGAGCAGCCAGGTGTTACACTCCAGCCCTGCCATCCAAGCAGATGACTTGGGACGTCAGGGTTCCGCAAGCTGCCCTGACCAGCAACGGCTTTTGGGGCTGATCGCCTGCCTGCTGCAGAGCCAGCGCCTGCCGCCCACCTCGAGGAAGTAGAAGCGGTCGGGGCCGCCCATGGAGTACTCCTGCAGGCACTCGGTCAGGTCCTCCCCGTACTCCACGGTGCAGCGGCCCTGCACGGCCCGGAACTCCACCACGGCCTCCTCATCGCTCCAGTACAGCAGGTTGATGTCAGCGTGGTGGCTCGCAGGGGTGGACTTGTGGGTGTTCTCAGGCCTGTGGGCCAGGAGGGCGCTGTGAGCGACACTCACTCGCTACGGCTCAGTGCCACTTACCCAATGGGCCTCGGAGATCCTGGATTCCGGAAGGTTTATACATCTAACAAGCCTTCAGCCCCCACCGCCACAGACAGGACAGGGCTGACCCCTGCTGGCAGCAGCCCTGTGAGCGTCTGCTCCTCACACCTGCCCCGGCCCACAAGGCCACGGCAGTGCCACCTGCCCCCATGAGCCATTTTCCTGTAGCTTCCCTCTGGAAACCGTCCCCTCCCCTGTGGTTACAACCGATGACCATGCAGGGTGACAGGGCCCTCATAGGCCACAGCTGAAAGATGAGGCAGGGGAACCAATCTCACTTTCCTCCTGGACACGGGTTCCAAGGAGACCCAAGAAGCCCCAAACGCAAGACAAGGTCCAGAAGGGACTGGGAAGGAGAGGGCAGGACTGGCATCAAAAACAGGCCCTGGCTGGGCAAGGTGACGCACACCTGTAATCCCAGCACATGGGAAGCTGAGGCAGGAGGATCACCGTAAGTTTGAGGCCAGCCTGGGCTACACAGTGAGTTCATGGCCAACCTGAACTACAGCCAGCCCTTGCCCTGAAAATACCAACCAAAAACAGAAAGAAAGAAAGAAAAAAGAGAAAACAGGCCCTAGAGGGACACAGTGCCCAGGCCTGTCCTGCTGCCCTGGCCATGGTCTGGATGGCCACCAAGTAGGTCCTCTGGGGCACGGGCTCTGCGGCTCCTTTTCATTCTGGGGGTGGCAGGCTGGGGATGGACCCGGCCCCCGAGTGTGCCCAGCACAGTCCCCGCCACCAAGCCACCCCAGCCGGGCCCTGAAGCTTGGGAAGGAAGACCTAAAGGCCAGAGCCCGGAACCACACCGGGACCCTCGAGTCAGGGACCGTGCGCTCCCGGACCTGTAGAACTTGTTCAGCTTTAACTTGATCTCCGCCTCGTTGGGCTTGCCGTTGCTCTTCTTGGGGCAGAAGATCTCTTTTATCCGGCCGATCCGGTAGGGCTCGGGGGCGTCCAGATTGCTGCCCTTGATGTAGTCGGAGTACTTCCGGTAGTGCTCCGGGTACAGCTCCTCGTCCACCGGCTCCTTCCTCGGGCGCTTCACGGGGCTGGACAGCTTGATGCTGTGGAGGAGGAGCCGCCAGGCGTGGCTGACGTGAGGCACTCCTGCGGCGGTCCGCAGTGGGACTGACCCCAGTGACCCAGCCCGCTCGGGTCCTGGCCAAGTGGAGACTAGACGTGCATGGAGAGGAGAGCTCAGCTCCAGCTAGGTGTGGGAGTGGACGCCTGTCAGCCCAGCACTGTGGGAGGCTGAGGCAGGAGGGTTTCAGGTTCGAGCCCAGCCCAGGAACTTAGTGAGACCCTGTCTTGGAAATAAAGAGGACCTGGGGACGCAGCTCAGTGCAAGAGCCCTGGGCTCAAACACCAACAAAACACTCCCGGCCCCTGTTGTGCCTCCGGGCCACACAGCAGTATGCGTGTCTGGTGTGTGACTAGGTCTGGTCATTGAGCATGGGCACAGGCGACAGGAGGGCTCAGCTGTGAGGACCCTGCCCCACGTGTGTCCCCGCAGACGCTGACTAACCAGAACCCTATGGAGGCAACACCATCAGCTCAGGCCTCTGAGGCCCTCTGACAGGCGAGAACACTCTGTGTGTGTGTGTGTTTTGAGACAGGGTCTCACTATGCAGTCTCGAACTCACAACGATCCTCTGCCTCAGCCTCCTGAGTGCTGGGATTATAGGCATGTACCACTATGGCTCTGTTTTAAATCACTCGTGAGGTTGTTACCATGGTGTGATAAGCACGGATCCAGGGACAATGCAGCAAGAGGCCTAGGGAAGTGGACACGGAGTCCGGAGCAACCCTGAGCAGTGCTCCCCGATCTGGAAAAGCCCCTGCAGGCCAAAGCCAGCGGGCTGCTCTTGAAGGCAGCTGCCTCAACCTCCCCCCCAGCCCCCAGCATCTGCGCTCCGCCCCCCCCAGTCCCCGGCGCTCTCCTCTACAGAGCGCGGTGGGGACAGAGCCGTCTCTGTGTCTCACTGGCCACGTCCCCCTGCTGTGGTCCAGAGGTTCCATGGCCCCCAAAAGCTTGCGTGTTAGAAGCCCGGTCCCCAGGCCAGCAGCCTGAGGGGCACTCACTTAAAGGTGAAGGCCTCGGGGGGCAGGTACACGCTGTCACCCACGCGGTACAGGACGCCGTTCTTGGTGGCCGAGCTGTAGAGGACCCGGCCGTCCAGGTCGTCCAGCTGCTCCAGCACGCGGGGCATCTCCTTCTGCCGCATCTCCGCCAGGTGCGCGCAGCTTGCGCAGAACCTGAGAAGGAAGCAGAGACGCCTGGGGCAGGAACTCGGGTGGCCGAGCGGGCAGCAGCCACAGGTGTCAGTAGGAGCCCGCTGCCTCCTGTTGACGCTGCGTCGCTGCTTTGAAGGAACACGCACAGGACCAGGACTGCAGAGAACACAGGCCAGGGACAGGCTCGCGTGCAGCACAGGGGGGACATGCCACGAGCAGAGAGGCCGAGCGGGGCCAGGAGAGGCTCCTCCTGCCCCCACCGGAAGGCGGGAAAGGGATGTGGGATCAGCCAGCATTATTTCCAGGGCTTCTGGGGGGCAGCAGTGGGGATGGAGCCCAGCACTTTGGTACTGAGCCAGGTTCCGGCCTTTTATCTTGAGACAGTCTTGTGAGGTTCCCTGGGCTGGGCTCGAACTTGTGACCCTCCTGCCTCAGCTTCCAAGACAGCTGGGATGACAGGTGTGTGCCCCACACCAGGCCCCACAGTATCCTTTTTTTTTGATACTGGAGATCAAACTCATGACCTCACACTTGCCAGGCAGGCACTTGTGCCACTGGGGAAATCCCCGGCCCTTGCCTTGATTCTAGGGCCTCGAGTTGGAGCCTGAAACACAGATCGAAGACAAGACGACCACTGTGAGTTCAAGGTCGGCCTGGGCTACAAAGTGAGCTCAAGGCCAGCCTGAACTGCATAGCGACACCCTGTCTCAAAAAGACAAAACAAAAAACAAAAAGCCACCCAATCAAGGCGCTGGGAAGAAGCCCCACTGGAGAACTCCTGCTCTGCTCGTGCGGGCCGAGGGACCCAGGCCCCCAGACCGCCCGCACAGCAAGCCCACAGCCCACAGCAGCAACACAAAAGCAAAAAGAAAAGCAAAACAAAAAAGCCTGCAGCAGATCAGAGGCTCCAAAACAAGTGAGCTGGACCTGGCTTCAACCTGTCACCTGCGCCACTGTCTCCGGACGGTCCCGACTCGAGGCACCAAGATTGGAACTGGGCCCGGCGCTCTGCCACAGCCCTGACTGACCTCTTCCTGCGCGACTGTCTCAACCCGAGGTCCTCTTGTGAGGACTCCAGGAGGCAGCAGTGACCGCAGCGCTCCGTCACTTAGCCTCTGAACTCTACAGGCTGCAGTGCTAAGCGGTGCACCGTGAAATAAACGGCATGAGACACGCAGCAGCTAACCTGACCCCGGGCCTCACAGGCGGCTTTGTGTTCCGCACAGCGATGGCTCGCGATGCCGAGCCTCAAAGCCCGTCAGGTTAGGTATATCCTATAATCGTTTCTGGTTTGAGACAGGGTCTCGCTACATAGCCCTGGCTGCTCTTAACGCCTGGTGATGCTCCTGCCTCAGCTTCCCGAGTGCTGGGGTCACACGTGTGCCACCACACTTGACTCAGTGACCTCTGACTTCAGCTGTCTTGAGCTTGAGGTGGCCTTCAGCGGGCGCAGCTGCACTGCAAGCCAAGGAGCCGGGAGACGGCAGCCGTGGCTGCTTTGTCCAGGTGGGCGAGGTGGAGACAGAGGCAGAGGGACCCGCCCTGCTCAGAGGGACCACCCCGAGCCCAGAGGCCACACTCGGCACCCCACAGACAGGCCATGGGAGGTCCGCAGACAGGAGCTGTGGGTGCGTGGGGCGCTCAGCAGTCACGTGGGGCACGGGTCACGTGACAGCCGTGCCCAGGGAGGGGACCACGCGCCCCACTCACTTGTACTTGTTGTCCTCAGTAGGTTCCATCTTGGGAGGGGACTCGAACCTCGCATAGTCCTGGTCGTACCACAGCTGGTAGAAGTAGGTCTTGCCGTCGTTGGGGACCGCGGGCAGCACGGCCTCGGGGTCCATGCCTCCCTGTGGGGATGAGAACCCACGTGACCCCGAGCCACGGGGGTTGGGGGTGCTGCAGCAGGGGGGGGGGGGGCAGGCGCGCACCTCCATGGCCCAGTTCTCCGAGGGCTCCTTGTGGAGGACCTTGACCTTGCTGTGGACGTAGGACAGCTGCATGTCCTCGCACTCGTCCACCAGGAACAGCTCCAGGGGGTCCGAGGTGGCCCCGAGCACCGTGTCCGTGCCAGCGCAGAACCAGTGCGCGTGGAACATCTGCCCACTGCTGCTGTCCTCCCACAGCGCCGTCACCCTGCAGCCGGGGGCGGGCTGGCTGAGTGGCGGAGCCCTGCGCGGGCCGGCTTTACCCTGCAGCCACGGCCGCCTCCCTCACGACACAGGGCGCACGCGCCAAGGCAGGAGCGGGAGAAGGGCCACATACCTGGCCAGATAGAGCGGCTTCGTGGGGTCATCCGGGATGACAGAGACGCAGTCGCCCACCTCTAGGGTGTCTGCGTCCATGCACACCTGCCGGTAGTAAGTCTTCTTCCCGTCAGTCTGCAAACCAGAGGCGGCATCCCGGTGAGGTCCTGGCCTGTGCTCTCTCCAGGATCTCACCTGTGGGACCCGGGCTGGGCTCGGTGGGACAGCGCGTGCTTATGTAGCACACAGGAGGCCTCAGGTGCAACTGTGAGCACCCCACAAACACAAATAAAGAGAACTGTCACAACTGAGGGTGCCCGGCTGTACACCCAGCACCCTGGGAGGCTGAGGCAGGAGGATCACAAGTTGGAGGTCAGTCTGGGTATCTTAGCAAGACCCTGCCTCAAAATAAATATACAAGGTCTGGGGCGAGGCTCGTTTGTACAAGGCTTGCCTCGTACGCAAGAGAACCTGGGTTCCACCCCAGGGACTCTCTCAGGGTTACCTTGATGGCGTCCCCCACCCAAGAGATCCGGTTCTTGTTCTGCTTCATCTTCTTGCCCTGATGCATTTTTTTGGGAGATGGCATCTCTGGGATGTCGTCGTCCACTTCCTCATCGTCCTCTGCCTCCTTCATGGCCATGTTGGGACACCTGCAAAGCCACACGTTACCAGCGAGGGCCCCGGCGTGAGCAGAACTCGCGCAGGCGTGCAGGCCCCGCCCCGCAGCCGTCCCACCTGCGCTTCAGGCAGGCCTGCTTGCTGCGGCCGCTGCCCCCGAACTTCACCATGTCCTTGCAGGCCTTGCACTTGCCGCACTCAGGCCGCTGGCAGACCTAGGGGACGTGAGCAGGAGGTGACACAGCTGCCTGTGCCTGGCCAGCTATGTCCCTGGCCTATTTCGTTTTTCAGACAAGTTCTAAGTGGTCCAGGCTGACCTCAAACTCATGACCCTCCTGCCTCAGCCTCCCCAAGAGTTGGGACTGTAGCATGTGCCACCATTCCAGGCAAGTAAATTAAGATATTTAAAATATGCACAGTCAAGATGGGTGCCATGGCACATGCCTATGATTCCAGCACTTGGGAGGCTGAGGCAGGAGGATCACCATGGGCTCTAGGCCAGCTTGGTGCACATAGGAACCCAAGGCCAGCCTCAACTATGCAGAAACCGTTTTAAAAACAAATCAAAGGGTTGTGGCACCTTGGAGATCAGCCTGCAGATCGAAGGCCACCCACACCCCAGACTTCGCTGCCGAAGACCCAGTGGGTATTGGGATAAAATATGCTGGGCGCCCTGGATCTGTGCCTCCTGCACTTACATTCAACCAGCCTCGCCTCACAAGCCGGGAAGAAACCCAAGCTTGTGAGGTGGTGCATGCCTGTAACCCAGCTCTCAGGAGGCTGAGGCAGGAGAACCCAGTTTGAGGCCAGCTCGGGCAACTCAGCAAGACCATGTCTCAAGACTGACAAAAAGCAAAACTGGGCTGGGGAACATAGCCCATCCCTAGCACACTGTGGGACTCAGTTAAGTCCCCAGCACTGCAGACGGTTCTCCTCACGACTCCCACACAAGCCGGCAGAGCAGTGGTCTGCGCAGCACTAACACTCTTAGGTCACACAGTCACTCGGAGAGCATCTTTTGGGCAGTGTGGGGACATCACACCAGGCCCCGAGTGCGGATGGCACAGGCCTTGCCCCACCCTGCCAGTCTCGAGAGACCCACGTGGCAGGCACAGTGCACACACAGTCTGAGCAACTGGATTTTGGCGTCTGCATGAGGATGGTCCCAGAACCAACCCTGGTTGGGGGCGGCCAGGCTAGGTGGCAGGTCCTGCCCCTATCCATGCTTAACAGCGCCTGGAAGTCGAGGTTGTGTTGTTTAAACACCTATGAGGCAAGGCATGGTGGTACAACCCTGAAACCCTAAGATGGGGAAGGCTGAGACAGGACTCCCAGCTGGGCGATTCAGTGAACTCATGCTGAAAAAATAAAGGAGAGGGTGCCGCTAGGTGGCGGAGTGTCCTGGGCTCAATTCCCAGCATGCAAACAGATCAGACAGTAAACGATGACTGGGGGTAGGTTAAGGAAGTTATAAACACTGGACACATGCAGTAAATAAAAAATCCAGACCAGAATGGTGAGGACTTATGCGTCCCTGAGAGCGGCCCCTGAAGACAAAGCCGCAGCTCGGGTGCCCAGGCCACGTCCACTGAGACCCTCAGATCCAGGATCCGTGGGCACCAGGCCCCGTATGCAGGAGGGCGTCCAGTACAGACTGTTATTTTGTTTTTTGACACAAGGTCTTACGTAGTTCAGGCCAGCCTTGAACTCACTAAGCACCCCAGGCTTGTCTTGAACTCAGCGATCCTCCTGCCTCAGCCTCCCGAGTGCTGGGATTATAACCAAGCCTTTGCTACGCCCAGCTAAGTGTAGTATTTGTGTCAGTCTTTATCTGAGGTTGGTCGAATTCAGAAACACGGAGCCTACAGACAAACTGTGAAACTGAGGTCCTGCAAGGCCCATGGTGCAGGCCAGCCCCCAGAGCAGAGGCCCATGTCCCCTAGCCAGAGCCTGAGGACTACAGGGCGCCAGGGCCGCTGTCCAGGGTGCGGCCAGGAGCCAGCTGGGCAGGGTTACCTCACACACGCCACAGCGTCGCCGCTTGAAGGCGTTCTCCTTGTCCTCTTTCTCGTCCTTCTCAATCTGCTCTGAGAAGAAGGTGTCGAAGATCTCGTAGACCAGTTTGGTGGTGGTGGCCTTGGTGGGCCCTTTGTCCTTGTCCTTGTTGGAATTTCTGAGCCTCACCGTCTGACGCCTCTCGGCTCGCCTGGGGGACAGGGGCGGCTGCTGGGAGGCCTGGGGGAGGAGGACCCGGAGCCGGCCCTCCCCGCCTCTGCCTGGGGCCACAGCCTCACCTCTGCCCCAGGGTGACCCCCGCCAGCTTGATGAGGTCTCGCATGCAGGGCGACAGGAAGATGGGCTGCTCGTCGCTGTCCTTGGCGTCGTCGTAGCTCTCCACCTGGCTCACCACGAACTGCGCGTGGCGGAGGAGCGAGTCCTCCGTGAACCGGTTCACGTTGATTGTGGAAGGGGGAACGGTGGTCTTGGAGGGAAAAGAGAAACAGGAAAAAGTGCTTCATTATTGTATTTGCTGTGTGGCGCTGGGGACCCAGGGCCAGCGTGCACCCCCGAGCTCGGGCCCAGCGGTGCCTACAGGACTGGTGTCCTCCGGCTCCTGCCGGGGCTGCACTGGCCCAGCAGCCCGGGGGGGGCGGGGGGGGGCGGCGGGCACGTTCCCGGTCGGGGGGAGGGAACCTCTCACCTCAATCTTGTTGATCAGGTCCTCGTAGGTGGCGTCAGGGTTGCCCTGCAGGAACTCGATCACGATCTTGCTCATGTAGATCTTCTCCTGCACCAGGCCAAAGATGGGCGCGTAGTCCGGGCTGGGCTCCATCAGAATGTATTCCGCAAAGGCTGCAGGGGACATGCGAGTTTGTTTGGGGGGGGGGGAATCAATGTGTAAGCATCCGATTATGGTCATTAGCACCCTTGTCTTAGCACCTGTTATTTTTTTGTCTTTTTGAGACAAGGGCTCGCTGTGCAGTTCAGGTTGACCTTGACCTCACTCTGTAGCCCAGGCTGGCCTCGACCTTGCATAGACCCTCCTGCCTCAGCCTCCTGAGTGCTGGGATGACAGGTGTGTGCCATTGTGCCCGGCCTGCGTGCCTATCTATCTGTGCACATGACTCCAGCAGACAGGCTCTCCCTCCTGAGCGCGCAAGCAACCCTCCTACCCCTCCCTCCCGAGCACGGAGGACTCTGGGCGAGCAGGTCAGAGAGCAGGAGGGGCGCATGGAGCAGTGTGGGAACCATTCCACGTCAGAAGATACAAGATAAAACGAAATAAAAATCCCACGGCCCAATGGCAGAAGCCAAAGCACCACCTGCCGTGGCTCATCCCACAGGGCCCCTCACACCCCAGACAGGCCTGCGGCTCGCCCGCCACACCTACCGGTGCTGAAGCCGATGAGCGCCTTCTCGCCGCCGTCGTAGCCCGTGATCCACCACTCATTGATGGGCCCGAGGTTTTTGCCGTTAACACCACCTAGAGCGCGGGAGGGTTTCCTCGGGAAAGGCAGCGAGCGCAAGCCCCACCCGGCAGCCAGGGCCCCTCTGGACGGCTGGCGCGTAGGCAGACGCCGGCTCCCTCACACCGTCACTTCAGAAGTGAGCTGGGTGTGTTCGATTTGAAGGCACCAACTGGCCCCCAAGTGGCCCCGAGACACCCACTCACCTTCCAGAGACGGGTCTTCTTCGTAGATCGCTTTGGCCGAGCCAGAAAAGTAGAGCTCCACGTTCTTCTCGATGAGGCCAGTGTCGATGGGGCACAGGTGACCTCGCTTACAGTACACACTAGATGGGCAGCAAAGGACACTTATCAGCCACCCTTGAAGGTGGCCACGGCATGGGGCCAGGACCGGGCATTGCGGACAGACTCTACAGCAGCCGCCCGCTGGCCGATGGCCACTGGTTTAGTACCGTGCTCTGCCACTCAGGAGTCCGCCCTGCCCACCCAGAGCACATGGGCTGCCAAAGTGACAATGACAGGTCAGCAAGACGTCCAGCGGGAGAGGCCCTGGCTGCAGCTACCATGTGCTCACTCTTCTATGCAATCACCACCTGTCCTGCTCCAAGACCTCCTGTCACCCGGAAAAAAGGCTCAGCCCAGCAAGCGGTCACTGGTCACTCCCCATGTCCCAGACGCCAGGCCACTGCTGACAGGCACAGGAAGCTCCTCAGTGCCCCTGCTGGAGGGAGCCACAGCTGGGCTGGCTGGGGACACCACCAGGAGGCCTTGGACTGCCACATGCCCCGTCTACCCAGCAGGCTCCATGAGGGCCACTGTGGGGCAGGCCTGGGCACCATGGCCGTGTGGGGAAATGGGAGGCCCAGCCAGCGGCCAGCCACAGGGGACTCGCCCGGCAGGTACAGGCGCCCCAGCCTGGCCATGCAGTGTTCCAAAAGCAGCCTGGGCACTGTGGCCACCTGAGGCCCCCCGCATGCTGTCCCTGCAGAGACACCGCCCCCAGGCTTGGTCCCTGCTGCTGGGCCAAGGGCTCCCAGATGCTCCAAAATCCAAACTGCTGAGCACCACCCGGTGTCACATGGAAAATGTGACTGACCTCATGTGACAGGCTGAAGTCAAACTGTTAGTGCATTAGAAATAGTTCACAAAATGGCCCTCAGTGCACACAGCCATGGCAGTGACTAGTTTGGACTTGGGTCCTCCCTGTCACCATTGCACACGTGCAAATATTCTGGAATCCCAAAACTCGCCACTCCTACAGGCTTCTGGCTCTGAACGATATTGGTAAGGGTCATTGAACCTACACTTCCTGACAGATGTCACCCATTTCCTCCTTCCACTAAGGTGGAGACCTGTGGTACCAAATCCATTTTGACCCAGATCAGCTCCCAGCACAGGGCTGAGCCTCACTTAAAAGTATGACCCAGCCAGGTACGGTGACTCATGAGCGTCATTCCAGCACTCTGGGAGGCTGAGGCAGGAGGACTGAATGTTCAAGCCATGGGCAACCTACTGCCTTAGCAAGATCCTGTGTCAAAATAAAAAACTAAAAAGGGGCCACGGATGTAGCTCAGTGTGAAGGACTGTGGGCTCAATCCTAGGTGAGCACACCAAGGAGCACGGCCTTTGGGGTGTCTGGGGAGCACAGAGGGAAGATCAGACACGCAGAGGCGTAACCACCTGGAAACAATTTCAGGGCAGCCACGGCCCAGGCCAGCTCCACGACTCTTCTCCTTGAAGGGCTGGCAGCGCTAAGGAGGCCGCTGTCGGGCTGGGGACGTCCCTCTCGGGACACCAGGCCCTGTGTGGTCGCTCGGCTGCGCTGCAGTTACCTGAAACACGTGAGCTTGTGCTGGGGAAAGGCCTCGTAGCTCTCAAAGCCAGACTCGTTGGAGTCGAAGATGGACAGTGCCTCGTTGGTCAGCATCTGGGGCTCCTCCAGCTGCAGGACACGGGAGCATTAGGCAGAGGCAGGCGGCTCGAGGGACGGGGAGGGGGTGACGTGGCCCGGCACTCACCGCATCCGGAGGGTGCTGCTCGTACTTGAGGTCCACGTCGTCTAGGTACTGCCCACACTGCACACACCTCGGGGGCTGGAGCTGTGCAAACAGGGGTTCAGGGCACGGCGCCCACAGCGCGCCGCACCCGCGGCACGCCCCCCTCCCTCCTCTGTGGGACGCTCACCCTGGAGGTCACCATTGCTTTGCTTCGAGGCGGTTTCCTCTCCATCCTGCAGAGAGAGCACAGGACGTTCGCACTTCTGCAAGTTCACACCACACCACAGTGGGCCTGGGTCCCTAACCCACCATGCCTACGACCCACAGTGGCGGCAGTAAGGGAGCAGGTGCCAGGTCACGAGCTGGCCATTTACCACCCAGCGGAATCCTGCCCCAGCCTGCAGCACCGGGGAGTCCTGGCCCTGGCCTGGCCTGACGCAAAGCTAAAGCTGCTCCGCAATGTCACTACATTTACAGTGATTCTCCTGCCTTGGCCTCCCAAGTGCTGGGATTACAGGTATGCACCACCGTACCGGGCCAGTATTTTTTTTTAAATATGCCTTTCATTGATGCCTATTTTACAGACTGTTGGGTTTCAGAATGGGATTTTCACACACCCAGGTAACACTCTGATCACACTCACCCTCCTTATCTCTCTTCTAGCCCTTTCTCGCACGCTCATCTCTCTCAGACAATCTCTATTATCATCTGCCTTTTTCTTATGATCTGCTTTGTAAAAACAGAAAAATAAATTCTTACGGTTCTTTGGATATGGTTTTGCGTCTCTTCTCCTCCTAAACAGAGGAAACAAAGGAGGATAAAGAGTAAGAAGCGCAAAGGTGTTGAGTTCATTCTTATTATCACAAAAATAAAGGAAATAAAGGGCGGTCAAGGCGGCCGGGCTGCGTGAGGACACAGAGGCAGTGGCCGGCTGTGCACAGCGGGGCCTCCCAGAAACCAGCCCTGTGGCCACCTTGACCTTGGACTCCCAACCTGGAGGACAGAGGTCAGTGTCTGCTAGGTGAGCTGCTCGACTGGTTCCAGCCGCCTGACCCCAGCGGCGCAGGGGGAAATGTATTTTTAGAATCCTAGCAGGGAAGGAAGCGCTAGATTCTCACGGCGATGAATCCCCGACGAAATCATGCATATGAGGACGGCAAGGTGAGGACCGGGGTGCAGTGCAGTGGGGAGCGCTTGCCAAGCCTGCCTGAGGCCCTGGGTTCCAGCACAGCGCAGGGAAAAAACAAAAACAAAAAAACAAAAACCCCCCCAAAATCTGCGGGGAGCTCATGGTGTGCCGAGCACACTGACAGGACAGGACCGAGGCCCACGATCGATCCTGCGTCACCAAGAGACCCCGGTGACCCCCGCAGGTGATGCCACCGGAAGCACACAGCACCCCCTCAAGAGCTCGATAGAGTGACAGAGAACCTAACCTCATGGCATCTGACTCAAGAAAGTGACACACAGTCACAACTGGCCTTGCTGCCTGCACCCAACAGACCGAGGGACACCAGGGTCACCAGCTGGCCCAACCCAGGGCCCCGCAGAGCAGATGGCCTGAAGCAGATCAGCAGTTTACGAGGAGCGAGAAACCTGAAGAGGTATTTACGACCAGTCTTCATCAACACAGCCACGGGCGCCGCAGATGCTTGGGCCAGGGCAGAGTCCCAACAAGGCGTCACTGCCTGGTGACCCACAGCCAACGCTCACAGGGAGACGAAATCCTCCCAGCACTTACAGGCTTAAGAGTCACCCAAACATTCAGTGACCCCCTTGTTTTCAAGACAACACAGAAGGCAGCGATGCAGCCCGGAGCACAGGGCCCGGGTTTAACTCCCAGTGCTAGGGGTAAAAATAAAAGACAAAGCCAGAAGAAAACCTGGCAGAGCTGGTAATTTGCAGACCAACTAGAAAGCATCTGATGCTTCCTGAAGATAATCAGGGTCACCGCTGTGTTCCAGCGATGCCTCCCCCCAGGCGCTGCTCTCTGCCTCCTGGGGAGCGGGCCGGGCTGGCGGGGTGGAGCGGGGTCAGCTGATGCACTGGCCCAGGGACGGGGTCTGCACCGCCTCTGTTCTGCGGTGTTTTAACACGAGCACAAGAGGCCACGCATGTGTGCGTGTGTGTTAACAAACTGTGCCCTTTGCTGTAGTGCTGGGGTCACACCTAGGCCCTGGGCACGCAAGGCTTACGCTGGACACCGAGCCACACACCGGTCACTGTAAAAATACAAGGCTAAGAAACCACTTTAAACAGCTCTTCAGCAGCCCCAGCCAAGGTGGTTCAGGGAGACCCGGGCTTCACCTTCTCGTCCTCGTCCTTCTCCTCCGACGTCTGCGGCTTGGCACACTCCCCCTCCATCTCCTCGGTCCTCCGCTTGGCAGCACTGGGGGCAATAAACACACACACTGGACACTGGTGCCGGAAATGAAAGGCTGGACGACGAACCAAAGCCACCCACCAGGAAGCAAGACCTTAGGCTCCGCGTGTGCATGTGGGGAGACTGGCACAGTGGGGATGGCCAGGGTGACTCGGTCCCCAGTCCTGTCCCGAAGGCTCTGCCCTCCCACAGCAACACGACTGCCTGCACACCAGCCATCACACCAGTGCTCCAGGGGCCTGGGGACACAGGGCGACCCAGACACTCGGGCATCCGGTCACTTACAGATCCTTGGGTTGACTTCTGGACCTCCGTTCCTCCTGACAATGGGGCAGGTGGAGAAAAAGAAGGGGGGTGGGTTAGTTTCTGAGAGAGCAGGGGAGACGAAGTGCGGGTTCACGGCCTCGGCACCACCGACCCAGGCGGCAGGGCCCTGGGCAGAACGGGGCAGCGCGGAGGCCACAGACCTCTCCTCCTTTCTGGCCCCGCCCTGCGATGGGGCAGAGGCTACAGAATCTACAGCGCCTGGCACTGAAAAATCTAGACCGAGGGGTGGCAAACTGCTTCCGGAAAGGGCCGGGCAGTCCAGTGTGGTGACTCACACTAGTCATCCCAGCACTGCAGGAGGCCGAGGCAGGACGATCACAAGGATGTGCCCAGCCTGGGCAGTTTAGCAAGGCTGCGTCTCAAATCAAGGACTGGGGATGACGTTCAATGCCACGGCCCCGGGTTCCATCCCCAGGGCCCATGCACACGTGGGGCCGGCCACCCAGTAACCACCACCGGCTTTGTGCAGCACAGCCGTGTCACACTCATCTCTGCAAAGCGGCCGCAGAAGAGACCTAAAGGAGCAACATTTACCAAGAAAGCTTCACACAAAGTGGCAGTGGGCTAGCTTTGGCCTGCACACTGGACCCTGCCAACTCCCGCTCTAGAAAGGTTTCCCTGTCCTCTTAGAGGTGAAGGCTTCCTACAGGCAGCCACTGGGGTATTAAAAAAAGTCAATCAAGCTCAGGAATCTACTGTGCACGTGGGGGGTCAAACAAGGTGTGGTGGAGCAGGCCTATAGTCCAGCCTTGAAAAAATTAAAAAATACAGAAAGCAGAAGCGGTTACACACACACACACACACACACACACACACACACGCTCTCTCTCCTCTCCACCATGACGGTGAGCAGGATGACTCAAGCTCACCCCGTCAGCACAGATGGTGCAGTGACAACGACCTTGTTCCAAGGCAGGGGCCAGGTGAGCTTGCCGGGTCCCCCCAGCCTGGATGTGGGGCTGGAGCTGAGCCCAGCAGCTGTCCTGCCCTCATCAGGACCCGGAGGTTAAGGTGGCTCAGAGAAGCCCGAGATTCGCCCTTACCTTCTCGTCTCCTTCCGAGTCCATGGCCTTGTGAGTCCTGGGCTTGGCTTCCCTGTCGGCCTCGGCTTCCGCCGCCCTTGTCGGGGCTCTGGAGCAAAACACAGCAATGTCAGGTGGGCCAGGCTGGGGTGCCAGGCTGGGCGCTGCTGCAGGCAGCCCCGCTGGGCTCACATACCTGCGACCCCTCCCCAGTCTCACAGCCAGTCTCCCCCACAGGAGACCCAGGAAGCAATGGGACCCGGAGTTCACCAACTGCAGACATCCTCCAGCACCGCCCGAGACCCGCCTGCGTGTCGCTGGGGACGGAGCCCTGGGCTCCGCACCTGCTGGCTGAGCCCAGGCATTGAGCTGCACGCAGCCCTACCAGCGAATACACATCAGTGGCTGGGTTTGGGGGCGCGTGCCTGTGACCCCAGCTCCCAGGAGGCTGAGGCATGTTTAAGGCCAGCCTGGACGACTTAGTGAGACCGTCTCAGGAGTAACACAAAGCCGGAGATTTAGCTCGGCACCTGCCTGGCAAGCACGAGGTCATGAGTTCTATCCAGTACCAAAAAAAAAAAAAAAAAAAGGTAATGACAAAAAGGACAGGGGCCCACTGCCACTGACGGCCCAGAGCTGACAGGAGCCCTGTGGTGGAGAAGGCACAGGGGGCCGTGTGGCTCCGAGAAGCAGCACAGTGTCAGCCATAGTAGCTGACGACACTTGAGGGGTGCAGGGTCCACCTCTCTCTCCATCAGGCGCTGGGGCTGTCCTGGCCAGGCCCTGTGTATATCTGTGCTTCAGGCAGCCGGCTTGGAAAGACTCCTCGTGCCCTCATGCTCTGCCCCTCAGGACGGTGTTCCCTAGCTGACAGCAGTGACAGCCACCAAGCCAGATGATGGGTTCAGGACACACTGCTTCACGCCCGAGCCAGGCAGCGTCCTCACGGCGAGGGTCACTGACAGAACCCCCCGGCCAGGCCCTCCTTTGCTCCTGGCGCCGGAGCCGGAACCTCAGTCCTCTATCAGCTTGTGA
Source organism: Dolichotis patagonum (assembly GCA_004027295.1). Lineage (NCBI taxonomy): Eukaryota > Metazoa > Chordata > Mammalia > Rodentia > Caviidae > Dolichotis > Dolichotis patagonum. The sequence continues at coordinate 58,721 of PVJX010002843.1, read as the reverse complement.
CAGGCTCTCACTAAGTTGCCCAGGCTGGACTTGAGCCTGTGACCCTCTTGCCTCAGTCTCCCAGAGTGCAGCAATGGCAGGTATGTGTCACTGCGCCTGGCTACGGCGTGGCCTTTGACACAGTGCTATGTGACCGCCCCTCCGGCTGCCCCCGGCCTTCGCTGCAGTGGCCCGAGCACCCCAGGCGCAGCCCAGCTGGCCGCACAGCACGAGCAGAACTGACGCGTGGGTGCTGCCACCGCCACAGGCTCCCCAGGAACTCGGGGCACCGAGGGATGCTGACTGTACTTACGGCTCTCTGGTCTGACTTCTGAGTCTCCGGTCTTCCTAAGAAAGGAAAAACCCCCAGTTAAGTTTTCCCGTGTGGTTATAACCTCTCCATGCAAGTGCTGCGTGGAAAGTACCGCACGCGCGCCTGGAACCCTTTTATAGGCTGGCGGGTGCGGGCGAGGGGGCGGAGTGAGGGCGGTCTACCTTTCAGATAATTTTTGGAGGAGGTGAGGCAAGAGATTAAAGAAATTCATAGAAAAAGAGACCCTAAAACACTGCAGTTTAAGCTAAGTGTGGTG
>PVJX010002843.1:0-58052 GCA_004027295.1 Dolichotis patagonum | reverse complement strand
TACCTGGCATCACAGGGGGGAAAAAAAAGGTATGGTGCCACATGCTTGCAATCCCAGCACCTGGGATGCTGAGTTCAAATCTGAGCCTGGACTACATGACCAAGAAGACCCTGCATAAAAGATGAACACAGGTTACACAGCTCAGTGACAGAAGCCCCCTGGGTTCAGTCTCCAGTACCACCCCCAAAATAAGGAAATGTACTCTGCGTGTACGCCTTGGAGGAGACCAGAGATTCCTGCTGGAGGCAGCAGCTGTTGGGGTGACCACGGGCACGGTTCAACCTTGCCCTGCTCCTTCTCGGGCCAGACGCCCAACTGGCACCCTGGGCTGCTCCTGCGGAGGTGCCGACTCTCACCAGGGTAGAGGACCCACTCACAAGACGGGTTAGTTACCCCGCTGCCTCTAACCAGCTCCAGGCGGGCACTTGCCAGCCATCAGGGTGTCTAAGGGGCCTTCTGTTGGTTCTGTGGTACTGAGAAGGAACCCAGAGTCTTTGCTCTGAGCTACTTTCTCAATCCTTCTAATCTTTTTTTTTTTTTTTTTTAAGAAGATGGGGTCCTGGGCCAGGGATTTAGCTCAGTGGCACAAGTACGAGGTCGTGAGTTGTCCCCACCCCCCCAAAAAGGGGTCTTGCTAGGTCACAAAGCTGCTAAGGTTAGGTTCAAACCCTCAGCCTCCCAGAGTGCTGGTTTTACAGGCATGTGACATCATGCCTGGCTTGGAAGAAACTTCCAAGCAATGTCTTAATGAACAACAAAACCAAAGGAGACCCGCATGTGTACGACACAGCTGAAGCTCCCTGATTTCCGAGCAGCTGCAGGCTGAGCAGGGCCCGGTGTGCCTGCAGACGGGCAGCGGCAGGAACCGCCCCCGCCTGGGCGCCGGGGGGCAGCCTGGGCCTCGAGCCCAGCTGCAAAGCGAGCTGAGGGCAGGGTGCTTGCACCTGCTGTGAGTCCTGTGTCCTAAAACCCCCAACCCCTGCCCTGGCTCGTGCAGGCTCGGGGACTCGAAGCAGGGGAGGGACCTGTGCAGGGGGCGGGGACAAGGCTTTACTCTTTCGTCTCTCTTGTCCTCCTGATCAGCGTGAGCTCCTGGGCTTTCCCCGCTTTCCGGTTCCGCCACAGGAAGTCCAGCAACTCTGCCAAGCAAACCAGAACACACCTCACGTGAGAGGCTCGCAGGGTCATTCCCAAAGCTGCTTCCCAAGACCCGCCTTCCTGGCCCAAAGCAGGTGCCAGCTCAGCAGCCTTTAGACACAAGCTCAATTAGCACCGGGTACCGAGTGTGACGTCTGCACCCAGGTCTGGGGAGCACTGGCTGTCACTCTCAGCTCACTCTGAGCAACCAAGGGGCAGGCGACTCGAATCCAAACGTTCATGATCTGACCCCGGAATTCCCTGTCCTTAAACAGGGGAACTCTTTCTCAAGCTCTTCTATTTAAACTTTCCAAACAAGGGTTTCCATATTTGAGACACACATACGACACATGAAAAGGTACAGTAACCATTCTTACAGCTCTTTGGACGTAATTCTTCGTCTCTTCTCATCCTGTGTGAACAGAAGGAAGAAAAAAAAAAAGATTATTGGTCTCCAAGGAAGATCACCAAAAGCATGAGTCAAAGTTTAAGTAAACACAAGTAACGTGGTTAAAAATGGCACAGGCAGTTGTGGCATAAAGCGCTCACCTAGTACCTAAGAGTCCCTGGGTTCAATCCTCAGCACTGTTTATAACAAGAGAGTAGCTGGGTGTGCTGGTACAAACCTGTAATCCCAGCACTTGGGAGGCCGAGGCAGGAGGATTGCCTCGAGTTCGAGGCCAGCCTGGGCTACACAGGGGCAGCCTGAACTACACAGCAAGACCGTCTCAAAACAAAAACAAAAACAAAAAAAAAGCACGTGCTTGGCAAACACTAGGTCATAAGTTCAATCCCTGGCACCAAAAATAAAAATAAAAAAACATGAGACAGGAGCATGAGTTTGGGGGAGAAACTCTAGGAAACAAGTCACTCTGGTTTTGATACCCTACAGTTTCCAAAGCAAAGGAGAGGCTGGGCAGCACACGGCCACTTCATGGACATTGCAGAGGGTCAGGTCAGCAGCTCTCTAGTATTGGGGCAAAATCCAAGTGGTGGTTTGGGATTCACACTGGGTAGTGATGACGGCCACCGACCTCATTTTCTGAGGGACACCATGACACACTAGGTCCCCAAGGCCACAAGGTTTCCAGCTCCAGACACCTGTCTTACTTGAAAGGGATAAAAATGTTGTGAGGACGGGTCCAGGGCTCAGTGCAGAATGTGTGCTTAGTATCCTCGAGGCCCTGGTTTCCATCCCCAGCACCAAAATTGGAAATAAAAGGGCAGAAACTGTCCTGTTGAAACAGGTCTGTATCGTGTTTGAGGTAGAGGTTACACAAACGCCTGCTTGAGGCGCTGGGGTGTAGCTCACCGGGAAAGCACTCGGCCAGCATGAGCGAGGCCCTGGGCCCCACCCTGACCACAGCAGAAAGGCACGAATCACATGCGCACGCCTCTGATGAAACTATGTACAGCTAAGCCGAGCACTGTGGTGCATGCCTGTCATCCCAGCCACGCAGAAGGCTGAGGCAGGAGGGTCACAAACTCAAGCCCAGCCCAGGAAAGTTAGAGACACTGTCTCAAAATAGAATACAGGGCTTGGGGATGCAGCTCAGTGCAAAGACCCTGGGTTCGATCCCCAGTACAGCAAAAACAAACATGCACACAAACGCTAATGCCACCTAAATAAAGCCTTGCCCAGTCCAGTCCAAAGGACATTACTATGGGGAAAGCTGGGTGAGGGGTGCAAGGAGCCCCTCTGGACCTCATCACATGGAATCTGTATAATAGACATGTGCTGGGGACACAGCTCAGTAGCACAAGTGCCTGCCTGGCAAGCACAAGGTTCTGAGTTCAATTCCTGATACCAAAACATTTTATATATATATACACATTCATTCCAGGGCTGCCAGTTTAACTGAAAGCACAGCACTTGCCTAGCAGGTGCAAGGCCCTCAGTTTGATCGCCAGCACTGAAACAGATTCTGCCTCTCTATGCTGATGGCACACGAGCTGCACCATCTACTTCTCGTGCCTCTGGGCTGCGCTACACATTTTTTTGGGGGGGGGGGGCTTGGCACAGGGGATTAAACCAGGGCCTTCCCACCAAGCCACAGCTCCAGCCCCCCCCTTTTAATCAGTACTAGGGATCAAACTCAAGACCATGTGCTTACAAGGTAGGGGCTTATGTCGCTGAGCTAAATCCCCAGCTCATTTAGTTTTCTTATTTTTTTAGGGACAGGGTCTCACTATGCAGTTCAGGCTGGCCTTCAGTTCACTTTGTAGCGCAGGCTGGTCTCGAACTTGCAAGTATCTTTCTGCCTCGGCCTCCTGAGTGCTAGGGTTATACGCATGCACCACCATGGTCAGTTTTATTTGGTATTTTATTGGTTTTTTGGGGGGTAGCCGTGATCAAACTCACAGCCTTGCACTTGCGAACCAGCCACTGAGCTAAATCCCTGGCCCTTTACTTTGTATTTTGACCCAAGGACTCGATACACAGTCCAGGCGAGGCTCTAACTTGCCACCCTCCTGCCTCAGCTGCCCGGCAGGCTTCCACTATCCTGGGAGTGGATCCCCTAACAGCTCACTCTCACGGGAGTGTGAACACGCTGTCCCTCTTTCTCTAGTGTGCATCACACACACCGTGCACACGGCCCGTCCTCTTTCCCTGGAGAACCCACGGACAAGGTTTCCACTTAGCGGTCTGAAGGGCAGGTGACCCGCAGCAAACGCAGCGTAACGTGGGCGCGGTCGGCCTCGGCCACTCCAGCCTCACCTGGTCCTTCTCCTCCTCGTCCACAGACTCTTCTGACTTGGGCCTTTCAGACTCCTCCCCGGGTTTCCGCTTGGCAGGGCTGTCACATACAACGAAGGGACCGTGAGTTCGGAGACCTGGCCTTGGTTGCCCTGGGTGACTCACTCCTTCTCAGAGCACCCCTAGGCCTGATTCCAGGTGCGGACCCCTTCTTCCCTCCTGGAAGAGGCCCTCGCTCCCACAATGTCCAAACAGGCTTCTGTTTAAGGCTTCTCTGAGTGACAGGTTGAGAACACGGCCACTTTACAAGCAATAAGTCACGGATGCAGACACTGAACAATGGCTGTGAATGTCACGGAGGGAAGAGACATTACGCACCTCTGCCAACACGGCGCATTCACTAAGACATTGCTCTCAAAACATACAAAGCTGCCGGGTGTGGTGGCGCAAGCCTGTCATCCCAGCACTGAGGCAGGACTGCTGTGAGTTCGAGGCCAGCCTGAACCGCATAGCAAGACCTTGTCTCAAGCAAAAAAATAAAATAAAATAAAAAGCTGGAGCTGGGGTGCAGCCTAGTGGTCCAACACCGCCTATCATGCATGAGGCCCAGGTTCCACCCCCTGCACTGCCAAAACACCACCTCGGGAAGAGGCATAAAGACAGCCTTCATTGTGTCTTTTTTTTTTTTTTTTTTTTTTTGAGACAGGGTCTCGCTTTGCATCATGGGCTGTCCTTCAGCTCACTTTGCAGCCCAGGTCGGTCTCAAACTTGCAACGATCTTCCTGCCTCAGCCTCCTGAGCGCTGGGATGAGAGGCATGCGCCACCACACCCAGCTCTATGTCTTTGTGTATGGAACAGCATGTCTGAGATTCACTGCAAAGTAATCCAGCTGAGGCAGGGGGTAAAACAACGCTGTGAGTTGGTGATCGTGGACGCTGGCTATTTAGGGGTGCACTGAACTACACTCCCCACGTATGTTTATTTGAAGTTTCCTGTAAGAGTAAAAATAGCCGAGGTCTTCATAAATGCTATTCGTGAATGTCTAGTGACCGGAAACTGCAAGGTAACCTATGCAGAGCCAGCATGGTGGCGCCCAGCACTCTGGGTGGCTGAGGTAGAAGGGGCCCAGTTTAAGCCCAGCCTGGATAACTCAGCAAAAAAATAAATTAAAAAAAATAAAAAGGGCTGGAGATGCAGTTCAGTGCAAAGACTCTAGCTTCAAATTCCAGTGCAGAAACACACAAAAAAACGCAATGGGAATCAGGTCTGCTAAATCACACCCTACCAATGCTTTCTATGCTTTAACAAACTAATCGGCCTGGAGAAAAAGCCGTAGCCCACTCCCCGCGCACTGACCCCTTTGCGAAATGAGATGTGATAGTAGTCTGCCTGGTCGTTCTCCTTGTCACCTTGGGACTGGCTGAAGTTCCAGCTGTTTAAAAAACAAACAGAAGAAGGCTGCTATGAACAGGCCCACAGCACGGTGCGCTTCCACGCCAAGCCACTGCAGAAGCCAGCTGCTGCGTAGCCTTTGGGGACAGGCCCAGCCCAGGGCCAGCCTTCCAGCGTCAGCGGTCAGCACCTGCTACCAACTGGGGCTGACTGGGCACTATCCCTGCCCAGCACCAAGAGTATCATACAGACCAGAAAGAGATCAAAAGCCAAGATTCAAAGAACGAGCTGGGTGTCGTGGCGCACACCTGTCATCTTAGCCCTCTAGGAGGCCGAGGCAGGAGAATCACAATTTTTAGTCCAGTCTGGGCAATTTTTTTTTTTTTTTTTAAATGGTACCGGGGATTGAACTCACCACCTCACGTTTGCCAAGCAGGCACTTACACCACTGAGCTAAACCTCCGGCAGTCTGGGCAATTTAGCAAGAAATAAAACGCAATGAGGGCTGGGGATGTGGCTCACTGGAAGGGCCCTGGTTTCAATCCCCAGCACCGGAACAGTAACTATCAAAGGGCAGCTTCCCATAAGCTCACAGCTTCTAACCCTCGTTGTGAGCGATCCGGTTTGAAGCATCTAAGCAACTGAGCCAGTCAGGAAGAACCCAGAGGCTGGGGCTGCAGCTCAGGAGAAGCATGCGCTGCGGTGCTCCAGGCCCCGCTTCTGTGCCCAGCACGACACACACAGAAGAAACCAGGTGCCAGCCCAGGGCCCACCCGGGTGAAGCCCGGCGGTGCCCTCCTGTCCTTACGCTGGGCCTCGCCATCGGACTTGCTCCTCCGCGGCGCCCGAGGCTTGGAGCTGGTGTGCGGGGGGCTGTGTGGCTCCGCCATGCGCACTCTCCGGCCTTCACCGCTGGCCTGGCTCCCGTTCTCCAGGCAGCCGTTCGCTTCTCGATTGAAGCCGTGAGCTCCGTTCTCCAAGGACAAATCTTTATTTAAAAGGGATTTGACTTTAGCCAGGTAGCCCTCCTATAGCAGGAAAGGATAATTTGAGTAGCAGTGAATGGAAACCAGTGGCAATAAGAACAAGGGGACATGCGTCCCCTTACAATCATCAGGCAGTGGGGCGGGCAGGGTCCCTGCCTCCCTGGTCACACAAGTCACAGGGAGTGGACGGCCTTCCAGGAGCCAGGGGCCAGAGGGCGCACTCACCTCCGAGAGCTCTTCCTTATGTAATTTGGTTTCCAAGTCACACAGCTGATTCTTGATTTCCGTTTGCAGAAATTCATGCAAGAGATTCAGTTTCTCCTTCACGCACTCCTAAGAGGAGGACGCGGGTTTAGTGGTCGTGAGCTGGCAGGGCACGAACTAACGATGCACAGGGAAGCAAACTGCCTATGCTCATCACATTGACCAGATGCCACCCCAGTCGGGCCCCTCTGTCCCCGGTTCCGAGTCTGTGGATTCAAACGCTCTCAGGCGGGAAGGACTGTAAAACCACCTTTGCACTGGACGTGAACGGGTATCATTTTCCCCTACACAATAAAGCGTGAGAACTGCTCCAATAGTGTTTACTCTGCAGGTCATGAGTTCGATCCCCAGTACCAAAAAAAAAAAAAAAAAAAAAAAAAAAGCAGTAGCAATTCATCTCAGGGGGCTGGGGATTTATCTGAGCGGCATAAGTGCCTGCCTTGCAAGCACACAGTCGTGAGTTCAATCCCCAGTACCGGCTGGAAAAAAAAAAAAAAACGCATCTCAGGGCTGGTTGAAGGCCTCCAGGAGGAGCCAGGCATGGTGGTGCATGTCAGTGACCCCAGTACGCGGACTGCATGTTTGAAGCCAGCCTGGACTACGCAGCGAGGCCAAGGCCAGCCTGAACGAGGTAGTGAGACCCGGTCTCAAAAAAAATAAAAGTAAAATAATGTTAAATTTAACCTGTTTTAAAAATACAAGCAGAGATTACCTTTTCTGTCAAACTGTTTCTTTCCAACTCTTTGAGCCTGAAAGAAAGAAATGGGAAATAATGCTCATTAAGCAAATTCATTTACCACTAACAATCAATACTATACTTTCAGCGTTTTGGAAATAAGTTTAATATGAGTGTTAGGGGAAAAAAAATACGGTCCTTTTTCACCCCACCCCCAAAATGTCCAACATGTCTTCCAGCAGCGTTTACAAGGAGTATTTCACTTGCGACCAGAACAAGGCCCTTCCTGGGGTCAGTTTTCCAGTGACACTACAAGAGCTTCCTAACCCCACAGGTATTACTTTCAGAAGACCCTGGAAAGGGGAACAGATGAAACAGGGGGGTCATTCTGAACACTGGATGATCTGCAGCTGTCATTCTCCAGCTGTGTCTGACAGGAGTCCCTAAAACGGGGGTGCCACAGGCCAGGAGTTCTGGTGCATATTTCTAATCCCAGCACTCTGGGAGGCTGAGGCAGGAGGATCACAAATTCAAGCCCAGTTGGGGCAACTCAACGACTTAAAAAGGGCTCAGTGTGCAGACCTTGGGTTTGATAATAAAATAATGGGGTGCCACAGTGTGGCTAGTGTCACAGTAAGTAGACCAGGGCGACACTGCAAGGAACAACCAGCTGCTGCTCCCAGAGGGCGAGTTGGGGTGGCAGCAGCTCACGGCAGAACCAAACAACTGAGGGAAGGGAGGCAGCTGGGGCCAGGGGTGCTGGTGCTCAAGGGACGTGGGGGAGGGGCGCCCAGAGGCAGGAGAATTGGCGGGAGCCTCGTGGAGGCGCTCGTCCTACTGACCCGTGCACCTAACCACCGCGGGGAAGTGCACAAATGCCTCCGGGCGGCCTGCAACTCGTGGTCTGCTTTGGTTACTGGGGACGAGTGGCCCGACTCTTGGGTGGAAGTGGAAAAAACTAACCGGAGCAAGAAGTGAAGACACCCAGGAGAGCCGAGGATTTAGCTCAGTGGCTTAAACGCCTGCCTAGCAAGCGTGAGGTCGTAAGTTCGATCCCTGGTATCAACCCCCCCAAAAAAAAGACACCCAGGAGAAAAGGCCGCTGTCCTCGGCCAGGGCAGAACAGGTCCAACCAGCCAGGCCGGTGTCCCTCGTGGTCAGGAGGAGGGTGCCCTAGGCGGTGACCAGGCAAGCCCCTGCCAGCTCCGGCCCACCAGCCCACAGCGACGAAGACCAGGTGCTCTGCTATCAGCAGCCCTGAGGCCCCTGCGACCAACATGGCTGCTCCGGGTGCACACGTGGCCCCCATCTGCTGCTCCCGGGGGCCACCGGCATCTGCTGGGACCTCCTGTGTGCCAGCTTGCGGTCCGGTCACAAATGAGTAGCCAGCCACGGGCATCCCTGGGCAGGGGCGTCCCAGCTAGCTGGGCGCTCAGGAAAGGACTCTGCGTGCAGACGCTTGCCGCACAGGGCACAGCGGCCGTAAACCGAGTGACACAGACAGCACCATTCGGGGGCCCAGCAGCCTCCGGCTCAGCACTTCCGGAAGCCCCGGCTGGCGGTGCTACGCTCAGAGGCAGTGCTTGCAAGGTTCTGGGTTCCAAACCAGCCCCACCAAAAAAAAAAAAAAAAAAAAAAAAAAAAACCACCAAAACTAAACTAAAACCTTGCGCGTAGCAGCTTCCTGCAGGCTCGAGTCATGTGACCTGGCCATAGGAGAAGAGCCGGGAACAGGGGCAAGCACACATCCCACATCCGGGCACTTCCAGCCGAGGCGCCTGGGTCACGCCAGCAGCGTGACATCTCGCGCCCGGCCCCTGGGTTCTCATCTCCTCTTGCAGCGCTGGGGATGGGACCCAGTGCCCGGCCCATTTCATTTGAAGCTCCAGGTTCTCTACCTCTGAAGCACGCGTCCAGCCCCGGCTATTCTGCTGTTTCATGGTCTGTTTTCCAGGGTACTAGGGACTGAACCCACAACCTTGCATTCAAGCGCGCTGCCACGACCTACACGAAGCCATTTTTTTTTTTTAACGGGAAAGGATCTTGCTATGTAGTTCAGGCTGACCTTGGACTATATGTAGCCCAGGCTGGCCTTGAACCCACAGCGATCTTCCTGCCTCAGCCTCCCAAGCACTGGGATTACAGGCATAAGCTATCATGCCCAGCTTTTTTTCTTTCCAGTTTATTTTTCATTTTAAGCATTATCTCACTAAACTGTCCAGGCCAGCATCAAACTCGTGATCCCCTACCTCCAGAGGAGCTGGGATTACAGGCATGCGCTATCACACCCGCATATCACTTTGTCCTTGAAACAGTGGCCGGACCCAGCAGCCACCTGGACCAGCATCAGGGCCCCAGCCCGCCCTATGTGACTGCCTTGGGCATAAAGGACAAGCAGGACCCAGGTGCATATCCTGGCCCAGGACAGACCTGTGGGGCTAACCCCCTCCCGCCTTTCTGTGCGCTGTGACGGTCAGATGGGCAAGGAAAAGCAGAGACACCTAAAGATGGTGTTGACCCTGCCTAGGCCCAGGAGTCCGTCACCCCCCCCCAACTCGTGACACCACCTTATGTGGCTGACGCCCAAGAGCGTCTCAGGCGTGGTGGCTTCTCAGCCATGATCTTGGCTACTCAGGCTGAAGGAAGAGGATCGCTAGGTGGAGGCCAGCATGGGTCATTTAGTGAGACCCTGTCTCAAAAAACTGACAAAGGACCGGCGATGTAGTGTGACTACAGAGAATGCTGGCCTAGTGTATTCCAGGCCCCAAGTCCGATTCCCCGCACAGCAAACCAAGCATCGGGGCACAGCACCCCCGGGTTCGCCCCCCGGACTGGGATTGGGAGGCGGGGGACAGCCTTGGCGCCACGTGCCTGATCCATGACTCACCCCTAGCCGCTTGCCTCACACATTAGTCACATCGGAGCTATGATATATATAACCACGGTGGAGAAGGCCAGAACGGTCAAACGCCGAGCGCGTCCACTGGGAAACGGGGGCCACGGCACCAGGAAGGGGGATCCAGGGTGGTGGTTCACGAGCCGGGCAGAGGGAGCCCGGAGAGCCAGGCGCGGCCGCACCCCGCGGGAAAGGCAAACCCGGGGACGTCAGGCTGCAATGTACTGTTTTTGTCCTGCCATTAACAAACTGAAAGGGGTCCTGGGGGAGGTAGAAGCCAGGGTACCAGTAACACTTCGGGAAAATTCATGGCGGGGCGGAGAATACCATAGGGATGGGACAGGAAGGATCACAAAACAGTGACTCTAACATCCCGAAACCAGAAATGCTGCCCTGAAATATGATTTGGCAGCAGGGCCGACCACACAGACTCCCGAGGTTCTGCTAACGCCGCCCGGCTCCATTTTCTTCCCTGCAGTGCTGGGGACAGAAGCCTCCATCTCAGCCAGCCCTGTAAGCGCTCACCCCCTAGGCCTGTACCCCAGCTCCCATCTCTGCTTCCTGACAAGCCGGGTGGGATTAGTCATGGCCCTTCAGTAGGCAGCACAACAGAGCCCTAGGACTCCAGGGCGCGGAACCCTGCCTGGAGCCACGTATAACTTCAGGTAGCAAAAGTGACTGCAGACGTGACTGAGGTTAGAGTCCTCCAAGGAGGAGAGCTGAGATGAGATTTAATCTAAAGCTCTGCTGACAGGGAGCCCTCCATCTGTATTTCAAAAGCAGTGCTGGCGTCTCCAGTGCCACATCTGTTCTGCCAGCATCATGGAGGCTGAGGCAGGAGGGTGACTGCTGCAAACTGGAGGCCGGCCTGAGTTTCCCAAGCACAACAAACTTAATTCCACCAACCCCACACAAATAGGAAACATGGTCTTTCAAGCCTCCAGAAAGAAATGCTGCCGTCAGATTTGGGGGGAGAGGGGCTTATAAAAAAGGTCTCAGCTCAGGACTTAGCTCAGTGGTGGAAGCGCCTGCCTGGCAAGCACAAGGTGATGAGTTTAATCCCCGGTAAAAAGAACAAAAAAACAAAAAATAAGGTCTTACTATGTAGCTGAACTCACAGCAACGCTCCTGCCTCAGCCTCCCAAGCTCCGGGATCACAAGTGTTTGCCACCTCAACCAGCTCAGCAGAGGCTTTTGGACCTGGTGAGAAGCACAGATTTCTGACCTACAGACCTGTGAGATAATCAATGGAAGTTTGGGCCAGGGTATATACACTCAGTGGGAAAGCACGTGCCCCCAAGCACGAGGCCTTGGGCTCCTTCCTCTGCACAGGGGTGGGGGGGACATTGTTTGATCTAATCTACTTAGCTGGTATGCTCTGGCAGCAAGTTAAAACTAAGCACCAGACATTCCAGATTCTTCAGCCAGGTACAGAGGCGCCAGCCTATAATCCCAGACCTGTGGAAGGCTGAGGCAGGTGAGCACAAATTTTAGGGTTTTTTTTTTTTTTTTTTTTTTTGGTACCGGGGATCGAACTCACGACCTCACGCTTGCCAGGCAGGCGCTTAAGCCACTGAGCTAAATCCCCGGCCCAGGTGAGCACAAATTTGAGCCCAGGAATCCACAACTCTGCAAGCAAACCACCGAGGGGCAGAGCTGGAAAAAATCTAAGTGAGTTTTGCCCTGTTCAGCATCTCTTCAGTAGGTCACGCCATTGAAGTTAAGGCTTCGAGAGACCCAGTTTAAAGTAATCACAGAACGACGAGCACATAGGAAAGCTGCCGTAATTATGAAGGCCAGTCAAAGGCTAAAGCTACAATCAATGTTAAATCCCAAGGCAGATATGTTCTCTACCAGTCCCTGAAGCAATGGCGGCGGCAGCAGGCAGAGTACATCAAGAACCCAACACCCTCTGGGCTGGGGATGGGGCTCAGGCATAGAACTGTCTCAGCACCACAAAAGAAAGTTCTAAAAAAAAAAAAATCTATCAACCTCATTGGAAGAGCCCAGCTGTTTTCCTGAGGGACGACTTTAAGAATGAATGGGCACGAGCCAGGGGTGTAGCTTAGCAGTACAGCACCTCCTTGGCAAACGTGAGATTCTGAGTTTGATTACTGGTACCCCTCAAAAATAAAGAATGAATGGACAGGGCCAAGGACAGGCCAACCGCGCATGTGGCCCCAGCATTTGGGAGGCTGACGTAAGAGGGTAGCAAGTTTGGGTCCAGCCTGGATAACTGAGCAAGTCCTGTCGCGTGATTTAAAAACCAAATTTAAAAAAGAGATGGGGATAGCCAGGCATGGCAGCTCACGCATGTAATCCCAGCACTGGGGAGGCTGAGGCAGGAGGATTGCCGAGCTCAAGACCAGCCTGGGCTACAAAGTGAGCTCAAGGCGAGCCCGAACTGCATAGGGAGACCCTGCCTCAAAAAAACCACAAAAAATAAAGATATGGGGATCCGGCTCAGTTCAAAGGTCTTTGTTCGATGCTAACACACGCCCGTGCACACACAGAGGGCAGTAGGCAGCTTGGGGAAAGGCGCATGGCCTCCAGGCTCCACCAGTTGCTCAGCATGGCCCCAGGCTCCGAGAACCTGAAATGCCTGAGGTGCTAGGAGAAGAGCCGAGATAAGTCCGACTTACACAGGCAGAGGAGAATCAGGACCTCATGCCCACGTACAGGGCAGGGAAGCCAGTGCTCCAGCCCTTGCTCTAACACCATCAGAGTGTCTGCTTTGTTAAAGCCAGCCCTGAGTGGCAACAGAAGACAAGCAGATCATTTTTTGCTGGGCAACTGATGCGTCTGAACAGGGTAAGAAAATCATGCAGCAAACTGTGACTTACCCTGAAAGACATGATTTTTAAAAGGTTTATGGCGTATCACACTTTTAAAAGTTAACGAAAATGTTAGAAATCCAAGTGCTAAAAATACTTTCTAGTATTACACAGCTGATGAGCTGTTAGGAGTATATTTAAAAAACCCCGAGCCAATTTAGTGGTACACACTTCTGATCCTAGCACTCCAGAGGCCGAGGCAGGAGGATTGCCAGGAATTTGAGGCCAGCCTGAGCTACATAGCAAGACTCTGTCTCAATAAACAAAAAGTAGTTTGAGGGGCTGAAGGCAGTGCTCAGAGTGACACAGACCACTCACCTATCTTGCAAGTGTTCTAAACCAAGTACTTGCCGATTCCTGCTTCACCCCCTCCCCGACAGGCCAGGTCTGAAGTGGACCACGTGAGTAAGCCCATGGAAGAAATGGCCAGAGCAGGTCAGTAGATCTGGTTGGGACTGTCCAATGCCGGTCAAGGTTCAGGTGACTAACGCACAGCTCATGTGGAACAAGTTTTCAGGAATGAGCTGGTATCTTTCAGGAACGTGACTCCCGGGGCCAGTTTTCCCGCCAGTCCCACGAGATTCAAACTGCAGGCCTAAGGTCCCCACCACTGGCCGCCATGTCCAGCTCTTCCCCATGGCCACTGCAGAGCACAGCTAGTTCTCTAAACTGGCAAGATTTCTTGAGTGCCCGAGGAATCCTGGGCACTGTAACTGTAGCAAGGACATTCCCCGTGCACGATGCCCTGGCCCCAGTCCTGAGATGCACATGGAGGGCTCCTTCCAAGTATGCTAGCACACGCCTGCAACCCCAGCACCTGGAAAGCTGACGCAGGAGGACTTCTGTTGAGTCCAAGACCAGCCAGAACCACAGTGGCATCTTGTCCCAAAAAGAACCGAAGTAAACTAGGTGTGATGGCACACACTTGAAACCTCAGGACTCCGAAGAAGCTGAGGAACAAACTTGAGGAACGAGGATCGGGCGGGAGTTAAGAGCCCAGCCTGGGCTATCTAGAGACCCTGTCTCTAAACTCCCAAAACAAAAGAGCTCCTGGTAGCATAGTGGTCCCGAGGTGCCAAGGACCGTGCAGTCCACGGGGACCCTGGGGGACCCTAGGGAGACTAGGCTTGCCAATTTCTGTCACCTGTACCCACTCCCCCCCAACGGTGACGTCCGTCTCTAGAGATCACTATTGGGATGGACAACTCCCGGGATGCCAAGGAGACCCCAGGAACACTCCCGGGGCTCAGCCCGGCACCAGAAGCGGAGGACAGAGTCCCAGGGCTGAGGGTCCAGTCCGGAGGACGCGGGCTGCCCACTTCCTGCGCGCCCAGAAAAGAAAAGAGAGACCCCCCCACCCCGGGACGAACTCAAAGCTTATTGTACGTTAGGGTCTGAAAAGACCCCTCCACCCCAAGTTTCTAGACACCAGGGAGCTCAGAGTGGCCGCAGCCCATTTTGGCGCCAAACGGCCAACGGAGCGCGCGGCCGGAAGTGCCTCCCTGCCCGCGCCAACCGCCACTGCCGAGCGCCGCGCCGCCACCCCGCGCATGCGCGCCCTGCTGTCAGCGCCGGCCACGGGCCACCCAGAGGGGGAGCAAACCCCCACCGCGGCGTCTTGCCTGGATCCCCCACTTCACCGAGTGGATGGTTCCCGCAACCCCACTCCGCAGCACCTACCGCCTGCGGACATCGTCGGGCAGTGAGATGGCTGGAGTGGCCAGCGCGGGCACTCGGGCTGGAGCGGTGCGAGCCGGCATCCCGAAGGCTCCAGCAGACGCAGCAGCAGTGCAGGAGGCCCCGGCTTTTCGCGCGGAAACCAACTGGGAGGGGCAGTCAGAGGAGGCAGCGCGTACCACCCTGGCCCAGGCGCAGGGGAAAGTCAGACGTACCACGCACAGAGAGGCCGTACCATGTGTGGGCAGAGAGCGGAGCGGGTCGTGCGCAGAGAGTGCGCATGCGTACGGTGGGCGCGCACCCCCTCCTAGGGCAGAGCAGTGGGCTCGTCCAAGCGCCACCCCCCCTTTTTTTTTGGCTGGATTGGGGGGGGTGGGGGGAGTCGCGCCAGGGAACCAGAGATTTTCATTCATTCTCTGGGCACTCAAGGAGATAAAGCAGCGAACCTCCCGGAGGGCTACAACGTACAACCGGTGAGGTCTCGAGTTAAAGCCCTCAGCTCAAACCTAACACCTACACCATCTGCTCACTAGACTACCTTGAGCTGGCTATTTGAATTTGACCTCAGCACCCTCTTGGGTGGATCGGGCTCGGAGCAGCCACTTTGGAAAATCTTCAGGATGATTTGTAGCAAGTACGGGATTTGTAGTTAGCTCCATGATTTTCATCATCTGGGGAGGCCCGGGGCCATGCGTGGTGGCGCATACCTGTGTATCCCAACATTTAGGAGGCTGAGGCATGAGGATCAATCAGTATGAGTTCTAGGCCGGCCAGGATAACGTAGTGGGATCGATTCAAAATGCAAAAACACATTAAGACAAAAGTAAGAGCCGGGGATATAGCTCAGCAGCACAGCGCCAGCCTGGCAAGCGCGAGGTCCTGAGTTCAATTCCCAGTGCCACAATAAAAATAAAACGAAAGAGGTCAGGCGTGGTGACACAAGCCTGTACTCAGCGCTCGAGGGGCAGAGGCAGGAAGATCCCAGATTTGAGTCCAGCCTGGACAATTTAGTGATTTAGAGAGACCCTGTCTCAAAAAATATTTATAAAAAAGGCTTGGGGTAGAGCCCAGCGCAAAGGCCCTGGTTCAATTCCTAATACTGTAAAAGTAAGTAAATGAATATGACCAAGGATTCGAAGAGTGGAACACCTGTGCACTACTGGTAGCAATGTAAAAATGCCATAGGCAGTGTGGAAAAACAGTAGGGAAGTTCTCCCAAACATTAAAAATACAATTACGTGATCTAACAACCACACTTGTGCAGATATAAATATATCTGGAAGAATTGAAAACAATCCTTTTGTTTGCTTTTGTTTTGTGTTTTGAGGCAAGGTCTCACTATACAGTCCCAACTGGCCTTCAACTCATGGCAATCCTGCCTCAGCCTCCCAAGTGCTGGGATGATAGGAATCCATCCCCAATCCCAGTTCCCCATCGCCATCCCTGGTTTCCCATGACAGTTTCTCACAGACCTGTGCAGATGGCACAGACCTATACCCACACCCCTGGGGGCCTAAGGCAGGAGGATCAAGCGCAGCTTGGGTGACATCGTGACTTAGAAGACACTTTCTCACAATAAAAATTATGAAAGAGCTGAGGATGTAGCTCACTACAGAGGCTGAGGCCGACCCCCAAAACTGAACAGAAAACAAAAGCAAAAAAGGGCAAAGCTGAGTCACCCTAGCTATCCCACAGATTGTCATAGCTCCACAGAGGCCCCAGGCTGTCTGTCACCAAAGCCACAGTAACAGGGACACGTTATCACTGAACCAGGAAACTCTGCAACTCCAGGGACTCGCCCGGGCCAGCAGTGGAATCTGGGGAACTTGAGGCCTCTGAGAGCGCAGGCCACCCACCCCTGTCCTTCAGCAGGCAGTGTCCTGCCAGGGTCACCCCCTGGGTCACAGCTCCCGCACCTTCTAGATGCCACTCAGCCAGCCCTGTCAGAGCCCAAACCTGACCGCAGCAGACACCCCTGGGTGGTGTCTCAGGGCCCACCCAAGACCACAGTATCCTCCAGGGCTGGCCTCCGTCCACAACACGGGGAACGCCTCAAACAGAAGACAGACCATGCCTTTTTTATGAAGTGGACAAAAGCTTTCAACAGGCTCTTCACCATGTGGACAGGACCCATTCCGAAGCTGGTCAACTCCATTAGTCCTCAGGGAAAAGCAAAATAAGAAAACCTCAATGTGACATAATGTGTGCACGCAGATGGCTCACGAAAAAAGAAAGATGCAGCTGTTTTGCAAGACCAGGGGCCTTTCCCAGTACTCGGGAGCCTGAGGCAGGAGGATGGCAAGTCTGAGTCTTACCTGGGCAATGTAGCAACTTGGTGAGACTCCGGAAATTTAAGTCCAAAGACTGAGCCGTAGCTTAGCTGGTTTCCCTGGAAAGGCAGAGAGTTCAAAGCCAGAGACACTGAGGTGTTTTGTTTTATTTTTCTCTTCGTGTGTGTTACTAAGGGCTGAACCCAGAGCCTTCACCTTGAGCCACCTTCCCAGCCCTTTCTTAGTTTTTATTCTGGACAGGATGTCACTATCATTAATTGGCCAGGCTGGGCTTGAACTTACAGTCCTCCTGCCCCAGCCTCCTAGAATGCTGGAATTAGAGGCGTGCTCCTCTGCACCCAGCTCAGATAGTAAATATTGTAGGCTTTGTGGGTGCTACAGCCTCTGTGACATCGACCAACTCTGCCTCTGAGCCAGGAAGCAGCCAGACACAACTAGTGTGAGTGTCTGTGTACCACTAAAACTTTACCTCCGAACACTGAAAAAAATCAAACTCCATACATCATGTGTTGCAGAAGATTGTACCTCTTACCCCGGTCCATTCCCTAGTTAAAAAGGGAAAAACCACCAGGTAAGGTGGTTCCTACTTGTGTTTTTTGTTTTGTTTTGTTTTTTTGGGTTTTTTTTGGTACTGGGGGTCGAACTCTTGACCTCACGCTTGCCAGGCAGGCGCTTAATCCATTGAGCTAAATCCCCAGCCCCAGTGGTTCCTACTTGTAATCCCAGTATTGTGGGAGGCTGAGTCAGGAGGATGACAAGCTGAGACCCAAGCAAGGGGATTCGGCAATTTAGCGAGCCCTGCCTTAAAACAGAGTAGGGTTGGGGATGTAGCTCAGTTCAAAGACCCCGGGTTCAATTCCAGGGGAAAAAAACTGCCTATCAGAAATGCTTTGTGGAAGAAGCCAAATACATGAGTAGTCACCCAGTAATCCCCTCTGGACAGGTCACAGGAGCGCTTCACCCAGCACGACCCACGGCCATTACCAGGATGGCCCTAGAGAAAGGGACAGGGCTCCGGGAACCACCTACCCACCGCAGAATGAAGTGAAAACACACAGCGTCCGTCCACCTTGGATCCGCGAGAAAAAAGGAAGTCCCCTCCTCCTGCCAGGACTTCCAAATAAAGGGCTGGCCATTAAGCCAGTGGCGTTTCACGTGCAGTTAGTTTGCAGCCCCCAGCTGACCACCAGTTAACCACAAGTGGTTCTCCAAAGGCCGTCACCGAGTTGTCAAAGCGACCTGGTGGGGAGGGAGGTTTGAGGTGAGCACTCGGGAGGCTGAGGCAGGAGAGTCTCAAGTTTGGGCCCAGCCTTGGCTTGTTTTGGTATAGAGTACATTTGATCACGGCAAACAGCCGACGGGTGTTAGGTGGGATATTTATTATATCTTTTTATTATAAAACCAAGTTCTAAGGTTTTCTTTTTCTTTTCAATTTTTTTTAATTGATACCGGGGATCGAACTCACGACCATGCACTTGCAAGGCAGACGCTTATGCCCTCTAAGTTTTGTCTTTTTTTAACAAGGCTGAGTTTACACAGTGTGCCCTGCAAAAGTTAGTTTCTCAGTTTGGTCAAAGCCTGTATGTAGGGAATCAGGGACATTTATCCCATTTCTTTTTTCTTTTTTTTTTTAATAAAACAGGTTTAGTTGGAGCGTTGTAATATAACTGATAGGTCTTTTATTATCCAAGTCTTGTCAGCTGTGAATGGATACCTCTCTCTGTCTGTATATAGAAAAAAACAATTGCTTTTTTTTTGGTTAATGAGTAAAGTTTTTGTTTTGTTTTGTCTTTTACCGTTTGAGAATACAACACAGAGGTGTGTCTGCGGTGGCGAGGCTGAGGAAATATTTCACCTGAAACACACACAGCAAGAAGGTGGGAGCCAGGGGAGGTGGCACACACCTCTAAACCCAGCGCTCGGAAGGCTGAGGCAGGAGGATCCCTGTGAGTTCAAGACCACCCTGGGCTACATAGTGAGACCCTGTCTCAAAAAAAAAAAAATAGAAAGAAGAAAGGGTGGGATGAGAGGGTCTCTGTTAGCCTGCATGCTGGCCAGCAGGGACAGAGAAAGACTAACTCCCTGCTTGTCCTACCAGCAGCGGCCACCACGTGCCCTGGTCTATGCCCATGGCTGGGTGTGATGATAACTCTTCACTTTGTGCGATCCTTTTTCTCTTTGTGATCACAATTGCAATCAGCAACCACGCAGCGCCCTTGCCCCGTGAGGGGGTGAACGTGTTTTCCTTTAGCCTCTGGGCTGCAGTCTCAGCTGCCCCAGAGAACCCTGAGTGGGCCTGGAAGGAGTCTCGCCTTCTCAGGCCGCTGGCTTTTAGGGTCTTTTTTGCACCTGGGGTAGGAGGAGGCTCTTACCAGGCATGAATTTTGAGAGTTTTCCGTGAATAATGCAAAGCCCTCTGGAAAATGTCTTGCATTGACTGAGGTATGTCAGGTGGCTGGCTTTTTTTTTTTTTTTTAAGAAATATAAAACATTTTATCTTAAGAAGTATGCTTGGTCAGTGGTTGAGGAGAGAACCATTAACTGCGTTTTTTGTTTTGTGTTTTTTTTTAACTGCATTTATGTCCGGATCTGTGCCTTATGTACATTATAGGGCGCCTTGAGCCCGAGACAAAGCTGTACCGTGCGTGACTTCCTATCTGTGTATCTTTCTAGCCCAGCGGAAATGAAAGGTGAGAAGTTTGTTTGTTTGTTTGTTTGTTTTTGAGGAGAGGAGTCCATAAATACCTTTTTGGGTTGAGCCCTCAGGACATTAGGGTCCTTGGAGATCCAGGACACACTGTAGAATAAAAATTAACCTTTAAAAATGTTTCCAATCAGCCCCAAATTTGTAAAATAAAACCTGGGCCAAGCACGGTGGTGCACACCTGTAATCCTAGCACTTGGGAGGCTGAGGCAGGAGGATCACCATGATTTCGAGGCCAGCCTGGGCTACATAGTGAAAACCTGTTTCAAAAAGACAAAACAAAATTTTTTAAAATAAAAAACACGTAAAATAAAACCTGAAGATGGCATTTTAGGGCTAAACACTGACTTTGTGTGTGTGTGTGTGTGTGTGTGTGTGTGCCAGGAATTGAACTCACAACCTAGCTTTTGCCAAGCAAGTACTTACACGGCTGAGCTAAACCTCCAGCCAAACACTGACTCTTAATAAGCTCTTAAAATATACTGTATGTGTTTAAAATCTTTCTTTTGAACTTTTTTTTGGGGGGATGTGGGGGATATAACTCGGCAGCACAATGCCTGCCTGGCAAGTGTGAGGTTATGAGTTCAATTCTTAGTACCTGAAAAAAAAAAAGATGAAATTTTGGGGTGATGAAGGAAAAGAGAAAATTAAAAATAGATGGCTCTGGAGGTCAGGCTGTGCAAGCTGGCTTGACAGCCTGAGTACTGTCTTTGTTTATATAGAGATCTGTTATCTAGACCAAGCATCTTTGCTGTTGACACAAAATTTAATTTTATTAGCTGATTAGGAGACAGGAAAAAGGAGTTGGACTTTTACTCAAGAATTTATCCTATGTTTTGATTAATCTCTTTAATATAAACAAATAATTTATCCTAAAGATTTTATATTTAGTGATCCGGGACCTATATAAGGAACTTGTAGAGGTTTTAAGGGTTGGTAGTTGTCACTTGACAATCACGGGTTGTAACACTATCACACAATCATGTCAGAATTGTAAAATGTCTCATTACCAACAACAACCAGTCAGGAAGTCACCAGCATAATAAAGATTTTTTTAAACTTTGTTTCAAGACCCATATGCTTGAGAAACATGTATATATTTAACATATTCTGAGGTTAGCAGTAGTGTCACTGTTATATATAGAAACTTTGGTCTGTATCTATGCGGTATTTTGCATTTTTTGGGTTTTGGTACTAGAAATCAAACTCGGGACTTGCGCTTGCCAGGTAGGCACCATGCTGCGGGGCTAAATTCCCAGTCCCTATTTGTTTTTTTATTTAAGGCAAAAGTCAGATTTTTCACAGGTTTATAGGGTGTAACCATACAGGCAAAAGCTTAGAAAAATGTTTAAAGGTCTTGTCTTCTTGCATTTTGAAAATGGTGGTGTTGACCACAACTAGATTTGTTCTCTAGCATGCGAGTCTCAGAGTCTCATCTATGTAACAGCAAAGTGTTTGTAAAACGAGTATCGATAGACGTTAACTAACACCAATAGGTATAGATCGAGTTTGAAATGAGAGGACCAAACTGGAAAAGATATGTCAAAGATTGGTCATTTTATATGTTTAAGAACTAGATAGATGGGGCTGGGAGTTTAGCTCAGCAGCGTAGATGCCTGTCTGGAAAACTCAAGGTCATGAGTTTGATCCTGGCAAAAAAAAAAAAACAAACCAAACCACTAGATAGATGTATACTTTGTAAAAGAGAATACCAATTACTTGCTTTGTATATACTAAACTTACGTAGTTTTAACTCTAGAATCCTAACTTTAAGCCTAGACATACACTATATCACATTTATGTATATATATATATATGTTACTATATAACATATGTACATGTATATAGCAAGTTATGTCATAAATTGAGATAAATTGTCATAAACTGTTTACTGAAAATATTTTATGAGCCCCCATTTGATTTAACCTTGAACACTCAATGGTAGTATACCTGCTACCCAAGTGAGCACTAAAAATCAATTTTAGCAACCAAAATTATAACAATGAGAAACACTTAGAGAACATATAATAAGAAAATGCTTGTTCAGCCGGCGCACTCCTGTAATCCCAGCACTCGGGAGGCTGAGGCAGGCGGATTGTGGCAAGTTCGAGACCAGCCTGGGCTACAGAGTGAGTTGGAGGCCAGCCTGAACTGCAGAGCGAGACCCTGTCTCGAAAAGACAAAAAAGGAAAGCTAAGAAATCTTATCGTTTCACCTTTTGTTAACAACCAATTTAAGTATATTATAGTAATTTAGTTAATAACTGTTTTGGGGTGGCTCCCTGGGACTGCACAAGTCACCCATCAATGGGAGAAACTGGACAGATTCTGATCCAGGCGGCTGCCTTTTCAGTCCTTCCCAGAGGGGAATCTGGTCCAGCAACTTTCTCAGCCCAAGGGGTCTCCGCTTATCTGGACCACTGCTTTAGGTGACTCATCCTAGCAGTGAACATTTAAAACTATCTCTATATTGTCTCTGACCACACAATAACAGGCACCCTATTTATCTTTTTTGCAATCAGCTTTGATTAGTGCATTTTAGAAATGCATAGTGATCGCATTCATCATAGAGTATCGGTACCTGTCTGTGATAGAACTTTCTTCTTTCTTTTCCCCATTTCCCAGCCCTGCCTTCAACCCCCTCCCTCCCCGTTTACAGAAGCTTTGCTTCCGTGTTTTCCTCTTTTCTCATTTTATTTTCACTTTTCCCTTCCCCTCCCTCTTCTCCTGCTTCCCTTCCCATTTGAGCATTTTCTTCCTACTTTGAAGTAGCTACTATACATTTTGGTCGTTATTTACACTTTCAGTGTCTCACGCCAGACAAATTAGGCACTCTATTTATAAACCAATTTTTTTTTTTTTTTTTTTGGTACCCAGGATCGAACTCACGACCTCGCTTTTGCCAGGCAGATGCTTACATGGCTGAGTTAAACCCCTGGCCCCTATAAACCAATTTTTATATCATTTTGATTGTCATCAGTTTTTTATCTTTTATTGGTGCATCTTAGATATACAATGATCGTGTTCATCACAGACAATCTGGACCTGTACATGATCTATCTTGCTCTTGCTTGTTCCCCCATTCTCCCCCCCTGCTTATTTACAAAAGCTTTATTTTCCTTTTCCCTTGTATTCTCTAATGTTTGCTCCTTCTTTCCTTTCTCCCGACCTCCTCCCTTCTGCTTCTTCTTCTTTTTTTTTTTTTTTTAATCTTTCTGAGACAGGGTCTCACTATGCAGTTCAGGCTGGCCTTGAGCTCACTTTGTAGCCCAGGCTCGTCTTGAACTCCCAATGATCCTCCTGCCTCAGCCTCCCGAGTAGTACAGGGAAGACAGATGTGCAGCATCACTCCCAGCTCCTTGTTCTCCTTCTCATTTGAACATTTTCTTCCCATTTCCCAATACCTATTATACGTTTCAGTCCTTATTTACACTGTTGGTTTCCCACACCAGAGAGACAATGCAGTATTTAAATGTGTGTCTGATGTATTTCACTTGAGATTATAGTCTCAAGGTGCATCCATTTACCTAAAAATGTCTCAAGCTTATCCTTCTTTATGCCTGAGTAGTACTCCCTGGTATAAAAAAAAACATCTGTTTTCCATGTATTGGTTGACAGGCATTTGGGGTGTTTCCAAGATTTAGCTGTTATCAACTCTGCCACTGTAAACATGGATACACATATATCGCTGATGGGTGATGCTTTGAATTCTGGGACGATACCAAGAAGGAGAACAGCTGGGTCAAATGCAACCTCTAATTATACAGTGTGGAGATTTCTGAGGAATCTCCACACTGATTTCCATAGTGGTTGCACCAGGCTACACTCCCACCAACAGTGGGGCAGGGTTCCATTTCCCTACAGCTATTTTATTAACAGCTTGATTAAAAATAAAGCCATTTTATTTTCTTATCAACTGATTAAAATTAACCCACTGTTAGGCTGTGAACCAAAAACCATGTAGACTGATGTCATGAGTGTTTATGTATAAACCAACCTAAGTAGAGTATACATTCGAAGATTTATATATAGAAACAGGTACAGTTTAAGTCATATAGAACCTTTATGCTAACTCTAAAGTTTCTATTTTGTAAGTCTCATGTGAGTTGGAACTCTCTTAACCCTCATCCTATGACTTTTTAAGTGGATTTAGCTATTAAAAAAATAAAAACAGGTTTTTATGTGGAAGGCCAAAAGAGCCAGAGACAAAAATAAAAGGAGAAATAAAATTGACATGAGCTCAAAAAGCTTAAACAAAGCAAGTTTAGATATCCTAATCAGCCCAGGAGACAGCTCAGTGGCTTAGGGCCTGCCTGACAAGCACGAGGTCCTCAGTTCGAGTGCCAGCACCAAAAAAAATCAGGTTAGATATCTTAATCAGTTTAAAGAAACAAGCAACAGACACACAGTTATTTACCTTTAGATCCGAGTGCACTGTTGAACTGTAGCTATAATATCTGTTGTAGGTTTATTATAAAATCACTAGTCAAAATTTTTGGGGGGTGACCAATTAGCACAGACATCTCTTGCAAAAAGCTAAACACCAGTGAGGAGTCCACAGAAGAAAAACCTCTTCCCCTGCAAATGCAAGGACCTTCTAAGGCAAGATTACACTGATAAATGGGCTTAATCTTGCAATGGCTTACAGGCTTCTTGGCGCCCTCCATGGCTTTGAAAGCCACAGCTGACAGCCAAAACTGTTCAGCCCAGGTCTGGGCATGGAAAGGGACCAGGTGACAGTTTTGGAGATAAGCATGCATTTTAGACCGGAGGAGTCAGAGGTCTACCAAGGCTTCTTTCTGTCCCGGTGTAGATATTTACCTATGACAATACTTTTTTTGTCTCCGAAAGCTTCTCTCAAGTTTGACCCTGTCTAATGCCAACAACAGCAGACTGGAGGTGCCTTTGAAAGTGGCTAGCGACATCTGTGCCCCCTTTCTCTTAACCCTGTGACCCCCTTGGTTCATACTTCTTTGCTAAAGCCCCCCACCCTTTTGCCTTCAGTTAGCATATGGAAGGCGCAAGTGTAAATCCCTGGTCTCTTGGCTGTCCTCTGCTAAGGCAAATGGTTTTTGCAAGCCGATTCAGCCTAACTGCTGGGAGAGAGAGGTAGTGTTGCCATTTGGCTTTTGTTTACATCAAACTGTCTGTCTACCAGCTAGGGAGTTGTGAAGCTAACTCCCAGTGAGTTGGAATGAAAAAAAAAAAAAAAAAACCCAGAGGGGGCGGTGTCCTTTTAACTTAGGCAAAACTTTTTCAGGAGCTCTGCAGGGTTATTGTGTTCACCTGTTCTTGGCCCTGTAAAATCTATCAAGAGATATCTGAAGAGAAGAGTCTGTCTTACTAGCTGAGAGAGAACATTTCAAAACCGTAGTTCAACTCTTTTCGGTCTTTTTAAGACAGCGTCTCACTATGTAGTTCAGGCTGGTCTTGAACTCACTTTGTAGCCCAGGCTGCCCTCAAATTTTCAGCAATCCTCCTGCCTCAGCCTCCTGAGTGCTGGGATTACGGGCACACACCACCACACCTGGCTGTAGCTCAACTCTTAATGGAGTTTTAAGAGAGGGCTTTACCAGTGTCATCTGAGGTCACTCTGGGACGGGAGATACCAGGGGATCCCTGAAAGAGTTTCACCTCACTTCACAGAGTGGGACAAGAGGTAAGTGGAGATTTTTCTACCGGTTACCCGGCTGGGCTGTTGGGACCCAGATTCCACAGAGGAGCTTTTGGCTGCCCACTGGGGAGTTGCCCCACCCATGGCCCCTCGGTTCTCTCAGCCTTCACTGATTCCAAGCAACCAGAGATCGGTCTCCAGAAACGAATCCAGCTGCCTCTCTGGCCAGCCTTCTCCCTGGATGCAGTGGGAGATTAATCAGAAAGTGCTAGGGAACCTGCCTTCTATGTGAAAGTAGAAGCTGTCCCAAGAGCATGTCACTAACTGGCAGAGGACCCACTGCTTGATTTTCTTTTCTTTTCTCTTTTGTGATGCGAGGGATGGAACCCAGGTCCTTGTGCGTGTGACGGATAAAGACTGTGTGTGCCTGTGTTTGGTCATTCCACCACAGTTACCTCCTCAGAGAGAAGATGATACCCAAGCTAAGCACCAAAGAAGTAACCAGATCCCTCTAGCTTTCAGGTCCTCCTTTGAGGAGTAGGAAGATTGAAGCCAACAAAACAACAAGCAGTAGTGAATAGCCAGACGCATGTTTTCTAGAAGGAATAAAACAAAAGCTCTCACGCCAGGGGTATAACTCAGCAGCATAAGCCCCTGCCTGGCAAGTGCAGGGCCCTGAGTTCAAGTCCTCGTACCAAAAAAAAAAAAAAAACCTAAAACAAAACAAAAGAACAAAGCTCCCTGCTGGTTGGACAGGGGCGTTCTATAAGGCAGACACCAGAGATGTTTAGGTCTGTTGGCTTTCTATACAGTTGTTAGTGCAGTGACACATGACAGAAAGCTGAGACACTCTTGGTTCCAGGTAGGTTTTGATCTCTGGGAAGCTGTTTCATTTGAATTTGTTTTTTCCTAAGGACTGTGTCATTTGGTTAAGAACCTATTCTTTGTGTCTTACATTTTACTAGGCCCCGATAGGGTATGTGGATATGTTAACTCGCTTAGGCCCCCACATTTAGTATGCATCAAGTTACCTAATGAATGACTGGTTTTTATCCCTATTTATATTCTGCCAAGCCACCATGGCTGTGGCTGGTCCAAAATGGCGAAAGAGCCAGAAACAAGAGCTCACCTGGCTCCTTCTTCTCCCCTCACCCCAGGATGGACTTCCTACCCCTCCTCCCATGCACGCCAAGGTAACCTGCAATCTGCTACTAACATGGCCCCCTTGCCTGACCCCAAACTCCTCCCCTGGCCAGAGGTGATGAACCTTTCTGCTTTCTTTTGGTCTAGCTTTTCTTCTGCAGCCCTCCTATGCCCACACTAAAGGCCTCTTTTTCTCTTCGTTTCTCTATTGCGTCGATAACCTGCTCACTTAATCCTGTGTCCTATATGCCAGACATTTCCCTAATCATAGCTCTAGTGCGACTCTATCTCAAAACAAAAAAAAAAAAAAGAAAGAAAAACAAAACAAACAAAAAAACTGGGTCTTTGGGATAAGTGTGTGTCTGCCTTTGTCCAAAACTGCTAGGTCAGAAGCTGGGAATGGTGGCGCAGGCCTATAATTCCAGACCTCGGGAGGCTGAGACAGGAGAAGGTCTGTGAGTCTGAAGCCAGCATGTGGGCTACATAGCAAGTTCAAGGCCAACCTGCACTACACAGCAAGATCCCATCTCAGAAAAACAAAACCCAAAAGAAAACTTTCCTGTTGTGTTTCATTTTCTTCTGTTCCTTGGCATGCAATGCTGGGGATGGACCCCAAGGTCCTTCACATCCTAGGCGGACCCTCTGTCCCTGAGCAGCACCCCCAAACCCAGCAGCTGCATCCACTGGGGACTTCTTTACCAGCTCAGCTTCTCGTGTGTGTCTTTGAATCAGGTGCGGGGACTGAACCAGGGCTTTTGCACTGAGCTCCATCCCAAGCCCTTCTTGAGCTTTTATTTTTGAGACAAGGTCTCGCGAAATTGCTAGGTTGCCCAAGCTGGGTTTGAACTTGGGATCTTTCCATTTCGGCACCCCCTACACTCCAAAACCATGGGATTGCAATCATGCATCGCTGCGATCAACTGCGTGCCATATTTTTGTAAAGGATCAGATGATAACTATCTTCGGTTTCCGGAGCACATTCTTCTGTACCACTCAGTCCAAGCCCACCTTTGCATAAGAAGTGCCATAGGAGACCTGTGACTAAAGAGACATGGCTGTGTTCTAATAAAACTTTATTGAGAGTCGCGGGGGCGCGCGCACGGCCGGAAGCGGAAGTCGGGGCTCCGGCCAGGCGCTCCCTTGGGCCAGCACTTTCTCTGCCGCGCGCACCGCCCGGTTTTCTTTGGTTCTGCTCGGCTGGCACCCCGAGAGAGGTGGAGAGCAATCGGGAGCGGGGCGCTGGAACGGGCACCGGGACGGGGACCTGGTGATACCCGCGGTGCTGGGGAAGCGCGAGCGCCTGGGTCCTGCAGCCGCTGGGGCAGCGGAGCCGGGGGAGGAGCCATGCGATCGGGAAGCCCGGAGGCCTAGGAATGGTGACCGAGACGGACAGCGGGGTCATTGCCGCCTCGGGAGAAGCTCGAGGACCCGGAGGCTCAGGAAGAAGACGCCAGGCGCGGGGAACAGCGCCAGGACGCCGGGGTCGGCGGAAGGGGAGCGCGGCTCGGCAGTTGTGGGGGCCTGGACCTGGCCCGGATGGCGACAAGAAAGACAGATTCCTGTGCAAGAAAAACCAAGCCTGAAGCTCTCTGGGGCGCACCTCTTTCGGGGATACTAACACCTTCCGGAGCGTGGTCATTAACTACAGCGATCCCCCAGACGGTGGTGTCGCCACCCGTTTAAAAATGGTGAGGGAGGGCTGGGATTTAGCTCAGTGGCATAAGCGCGTGCCTGGCAAGCAGGAGGTCGTGAGTTCAATGCCCAGTACCCCCCCAAAAAGATGAGGGACCCCGTGTCTCTTCCATCCATGGACAAAGTGCCTAACCTTTGGGTCGGCACTGCCACATCGCAGCCAGGTCCCCGATAGTCCCCTGGGTTGTCAGTCTTGGTCACGCCGGCTGCCGAGGAATCAGGAGCTCTTCCAGTTCCAGGCCACTATGGGCTGCACAGTGAGTTCAAGGCCATTTTGAACACCAACACAGTGAGATCCTGGCTGGAAAACCAAAAAGAAAGTAGGAGGGGATTTCTTTTGTTCGTTAGCTCTGTCCCCGCCTCTTGGAGTAGACGCCCAGTTCACAAACCCCTCTCCCAGAAGTTACCAGGCCTGAACCCTCTGCTTCCCGGGACACAGTCATGAATCCGGAAGTAGAGACTCAAACCTCGCAGAGTACCAGGCAGCTTTATCCAGCATGAGGGCTGGTAGGGGGATGGGCACGTGTACCGAATCCTGGTCAGGCAGGAGATTTGTAACAGGGTGGGGAGGGGAGTGCTTTAGCTCAGTGGCATAAGTGCCTGCCTGGCAAGAAGTGTGAGATCATGAGTTCATTCCCGGTACCACCACCACCACCCCCGAAAAAAAAAAAATCTAACACTAGGGTAGGCTGAGACAGGATTAGAAAAGGGCTGGGGGTGTAGTTCACTCCAGAGGTCCTAAATCCAATCCCCAGAATTGCGACAACAACAACAAAAGGGTCAAAACTGAGTCACCCTAGATGTCCACAGAGGCCCCAGGCTGTCTGTCCCCAAAGCCACAGTGCTGAAAGGTTCAACAGGGACACTTTATCACTCTGAACCAGGAAACCGTGCAGCTCCAGGGACTTGCCTTGGCCGGCAGTGGAATCCGGGGAACTCAAGCCCTCTGAGAGTGCAGGCCGCCCACCCCTGCACCCTGTCCTTCAGCAGGCAGTGTCCCGCTAGGGCCACCCCTGGGCTCACAGCTCCCCCACCTTCTAGATGACGCTTAGCCAGCCCTATCAGAGCCCAAACCTGACCGCAGGGGTCACCCTCAGGTGGCTTCTCAGGGCTCACGCGACAAGCCCAAGATCACAGCAGCCTCCAGGGTTGGCCTCTGTCCACGACACAGAGAAAGCTTCAAATTAATACAAGACAGACCATGTTCTTTTTTACAAAGTGGACAAAAGCTTTCAACAGGCTCTTCACCATGTGGACAGGACCCATTCCGAAGCTGGTCAACTCCATTAGTCCTCAGGGAAAAGCAAAATAAGAAAACCTCAATGTGACATAATGTGTGCACAAAGATGGCTCACGAAAAAAGAAAGATGCAGCTGTTTTG
This sequence comes from Dolichotis patagonum, assembly GCA_004027295.1. NCBI lineage: Eukaryota > Metazoa > Chordata > Mammalia > Rodentia > Caviidae > Dolichotis > Dolichotis patagonum. The sequence goes on along the minus strand of PVJX010002843.1, from coordinate 28,667 downwards.
CAAGACCAGGGGCCTTTCCCAGTACTCGGGAGCCTGAGGCAGGAGGATGGCAAGTCTGAGTCTTACCTGGGCAATGTAGCAACTTGGTGAGACTCCGGAAATTTAAGTCCAAAGACTGAGCCGTGGCTTAGCTGGTTTCCCTGGAAAGGCAGAGAGTTCAAAGCCAGAGACACTGAGGTGTTTTGTTTTATTTTTCTCTTCGTGTGTGTTACTAAGGGCTGAACCCAGAGCCTTCACCTTGCGCTACCTTCCCAGCCCTTTCTTAGTTTTTATTCTGGACAGGATGTCACTATCATTAATTGGCCAGGCTGGGCTTGAATTTACAGTCCTCCTGCCCCAGCCTCCTAGAATGCTGGAATTAGAGGCATGCTCCTCTGCACCCAGCTCAGATAGTAAATATTGTAGACTTTGTGGGTGCTACAGCCTCCGTGACATCGACCAACTCTGCCTCTGAGCCAGGAAGCAGCCAGACACAACTAGTGTGAGTGTCTGTGTACCACTAAAACTTTACTTACAAGGGGCTGGGAATTTAGCTCAGCAGTATAAGTGCCTGCCTTACAAGCATGCAGTTGTGAGTTTGATCCTCGGTACTGATTTAAAAAAAAACAACTTATGAACACTGAAAAATCAAACTCCATACATCATGTGTTACAGAAGGTTGTACCCCCCCCTTTTTTTTCCTTCTCTACTAGTTAAAAAAGGGGAAACCACTGGGTGCAGTGGTTTATACCTAAAATCCCAGCACTCTGGGAGGCTGAGTCAGGAGGATCACAAGTTGCATCGTGAGCTAAGGGACTCAGCAATTTAGTGAACCCTGCCTTAAGATACAGATTTTTCACAAAAAAAAAAAAAAAAAAAAAAGTAGGGCTGGGGGGATATAGTCCCTGGGTTCAATCCCCAGTACCAGAAAAAAAAACTGCATATCAGAAATGCTTTGTGGAAGAAGCCAGATACATGAGTAGACACCCAGTAATCCCCTCTGGACAGGTCACAGGAACACTTCACCCAGCAGTTCCCACGGCCATTACCAGGATGGCCCTAGAGAAAGGGACAGGGCTCCGGGGACCACCCCCTGCCGCAGCATCTGTCCACCCTGCATCCGCAAAGAAAGTCTCCTGCCACAGGGGGCCAAGTAAAGGGCTGGCCATTAAGCCATGGGAGCTTCAAATGCAGTTTGCAGCCCCCAGAAGACCACCAGTTAACCACAAGTGAGTCTCCAAAGGCCGTCACCGAGTTGTCAGAGCAAACTGGTGCATTTGGGAGGCTGAGGCAGGAGAATCACTGCGAATCTGAGGCCAGCCTGGACTACATAGCAAAGCTCTATCTTTCCAAAAGGAAAAAGAGGGAGATAAATAAATACATGGAGGACTTTTAACCCCTGACACTTTTGATCCATGTGATGATGAGAGTATCGTGGTTACGTTTCTTAAGTGTCGCCATCTTTCGGCGATAAAATCTGACATAGTTCTAAATAAAGTGATTTGACTTCTCAGAGTTACTTCACAACAGGCAGTGAGTAATCATAGATTCAGGTAAAAATGTATGAGAAAGAGTGAAAGTCTGGTGACTGGTAGGATATTCACAGTCTCAAAGAAGCTACCCACAAGCTACTTAATAATTTCTAAAGAGGAAGTGTTAAGTTTCAAGTACAGGGGTCTGGCGGATACAGCTTCAGTCAAGTGATTTTTTTTTTTTTTTTTTTTTTTTTGCACTGGGATTGCCAGTGATCAAAGTTAACGCTGCCGGTTACAGCACTGGTTGTTAGCAGATACTCCTGATGCAGTGTAGTAAGAACACTGCTACGAACTTGCAGGGCATGGTGGTGTACACTTGTGATTCCAGCCCTTGGCAGACTGAAGCAGGAGGATTGCAGAGAGTTCAAGGCCAGCCAGAACTACATAGTGAGACCCTGTCTCAAAAAAAAAAAAAAAAAAAAAAAAATGGAGGAAGAGGAGAACAATACGATCTCACTTCTGAGCCCTTTTTTGGTTTGGTTTGGTGTGGTTTTTTGAGATAGGGTCTCCCTGTGTAACCCAGGCTGGCCTCAGACTTGTGGCCATCCTCCTGCCTCAGCCTCCCCAGTGCTGGGATGACAGGTATAACCCACAATACCCAATTCTGAGGAGACTTTCCTGAGGCTTTCTTGCTGAAAATGTGTAGTGTACTCTGCCATAAGATAGGATAAATTGGGGGCGTTTGTAGGTAAAATGGATGCATCTTGAGACCATAATGTCAAGTGAAATAAATCAGACCCATAGTTTATATAGCACATGGTTTTCCTTATATGAGAAACCAGAGGTATAAATAAAAACCAAGGGGCCAGGGTTCTAGCTCAGTGGTATAAGCACCTGCCTGGCAAGTGTGAGTTCTGGAGTTCAATTCCGGGCACTGAAAATAAATAAAGAGCAAAATAAAAGATAGATGGAGGCCAACCTAGGCTACAAAGTGAGTTCATCAGCCTGAACTGCACGTCTCAAAAACAAGTAAGTAGATAAATAATACATAACAGGAAGTAGGAAGATAGGTCTTTCTCGAAAGGAAAGGGCTCGAGATGGAGGAAGGGGGAATGATAAAGAATTTATCCGTGTTATGTACACGGACCAGCTCCCTGCAGTGAGTGCTATCATTATGCATGGAAAATGTGTACTAATAAAAATAAAGTTTGAAAATGCTTAGTATGGAGCCGGGGATTTAGTTCAGCGGCATAAGCACCTGCCTGGCAAACTCGAGGTCATGAGTTTGGTCCCCAGGACTAAAATGCCTAGTATGAATCTAGCAGTGAGGAAACACCACAATCTCCAGTTGAAGGCTGGTCTTCCAAGTAACTTAACTCTGTTTTTAAAAATGTCAAGGTCGTGAAAGGCAGAAGGAGCGGGAGCTGTGGCAATTGAAAGAGACTAGAGAGAAAACTGCTACAGATGATCTGGGATTGTGTTCTGTAAAATCCAGTAATGGGACAACTGGGCAAATGGGATTACTGTTTGTTACCTTCTAGCTTTTGATTTTACTGCGGTTATATAAAAGAATGCCTCGTTTCTGGGAAACTCAATGAAGTATTTAGATAAATGAATTGAGATATGAATAGATAGATACATGGATGCAGATATGAATGGACAGATGAGTGAATGGATAGGTGCTTGGATGGATGGGTGGATGGGTGGATGCATAGATGGATGGGTGGATAGGTAAATGGATGGATAGGTGGATGGATGGATGCATGGATGGATGGATGAGTGGATGGATGGTGTTATGGATTAAGAACTGGTGGTCAACTTAACGCCAGCTGGATTACATCAGCGTGGCGCTGAGCAGAGATGTTTCATCTGAGGAAAGTTGCCAGCATAAATGGTGATGTGGAGAAGGAGAAGGAGGAACGTTAAGGCATTATGGTGTTGAGACGTTGAGGCGTTGTGGGTTCTTCTACATGTTGCTGTTTGAGCCGTTAAGTTCTCCTGGAGAAGCTCTGGTCCTCACATCAAGCGTTGCTTCCTGGCTCCGGAGGGGAAGACGTGTGCCGCTTGGTCTCCAGGATGAACTCGTCACGCTGGCTCCCTGGCATGTACTCCACTATGCTTGTCGTCGGAGGAGCTCAGGGCATCCATGTCGCTGAGGATGGCTGTGGTGCTTTTCAGGACAGCCATGGTGTTTGTTGTGAGTGTGACTTCTCGGCTGCAGCATAGAACCCTCGACCTATCAGCACAGCCCTTCACCCTGCTGGCACAGACTTCCTAGCTTCCACCGCTGACCTTTGGGCCTTCCCCGCACGGATCCATAAAAGAGACTGGCGTGAGTCCTTCTTGTGGGCTCTAGACCTCCAGTTGGACTCGTGGGAGGCCATGTCATGGGCTCTGGGTTTTCATCTGGACTCATGTGGGACACTCTGTGGGATTTAGGTCCTTGACTAAATATCCTATGTCTTTGGTGTTGTGAATAGATTTCCTGCATTAACTTGTGTTAACTCTGGGTGATCATCATAAAATAATATTATAAACTCCAGGTCCTTATTCTAATTGTTCTCTGTATAACCCCTGACTACAACAGATGGATGGATAAATGGATAGATGGATGGATGGATGGATGGATAGATGGATGGATAGATAGATGGGTGGATGGATAGATGGATGGATGGATGGATGGATAGATGGATGGATAGATGGGTGGATGGATGGATGGATGGATGGGTGGATGGATGGATGGGTGGATGGATGGATGGGTAGGTGGATGGATGGGTAGATGGATGGATGGGTGGATGGATGCATGGATGGATGGGTGCATAGGTGGATAGATGGATGGGTGGATGGATGGATGGATAGATGGATGGATAGATGGGTGGATGGATGGATGGATGGGTGGATGGATAGATGGGTGGATGGATGGATGGATGGGTGGATGGATGGATGGATGGATGGGTGGATGGATGGATGGATGGATAGATGGGTGGATGGATGGATGGATGGATGGATTGGTGGATGGATGGATGCATAGGTGGGTGGATGGATGCATGGGTGGGTGGATGGATGCATGGGTGGATGGATGGATGGGTGGGTGGATGGTGGATGGATTGATGGGTGGATGGATGCATGGGTGGATGGATGCATAGGTGGATGGATGGATGGGTGGGTGGATGGATGAGTGGATGAATAGATAGATAGGAGCCTAAACTACTAATAAGTGGACAACCATAATCCTTGCCAGGATTAATTTTCTCTAAAGTTAATTTTTTGTGAGAGAAAAAATCACTTTATGTCATTTAACCATGAAGCTGACCATAGTGGCACATGCCTGAAATCCTAGCCCTTGGGAAGCTAGGACAGGAGGATCACTGCAAGTTCAAGGCCATAGTAGCCCTAGTGAAATCAAAGCCAGCCAGAACTACACAGTGAGACTCTGTCTCAAAACAAAAATCATTTAAACCATGAAGACTTTGTATTTATTATTTCTTCCTTTTTTTTTGTACTGGGAATTGAACTCAGAACCTTACACTGGTTAGGCAGTCATTTATGCTGCTGAGCTATATCCCCAGCCCCTGTATTTATTATTGTTTGCAGCTGAGTCTAATCTTAACATCATTATTAAAAGAAATAACTTCTTCGGTGTCATGGCGACACCTGTAATCCCAGCACTGTGGGAGGCTGAGGCAGCTAGGTTGCATGTTTGACACCAGCCTGGACAATTTAGTGATGTCGCAGCACTGTGTCTCAAAAGAAAAAAAGAGAAGGGCTAGTAGAAATATAGCTCACTGGGGAGGCCCTGTGTTCAATCCCCAGCGTCACAAAAAAATTAAATCATTTTAAACTTCAATGTCTGGGGCCAGGGATTTAGCTCAGTGGTGTAAGTGCCTGCTGGCAAGTGCAAAGTTGTGAATTCGATCCCTGGTACCAAAAAACAAAAACAAATAAAACCTTCAATCTCTGGGTCACACTAAGCATTACTTCAAGTGATTGGGGAATCTGGCATGTTTCTCAAAAAAGTTTTAGAACTATGTTGTCATTTGTTCTTTCGTGTTTTGGAATGTGGCACTAGGAATGAACCAAGCACCCTCCCAGAGCTGATTCCTAAAACCTTTTTATAATTTCTTTTTGAGACAGAATCCTGCTAAATTGATAAATTGTCCAGGCTGGACTTGAACCCGAAATCCTCCTGCCTCAGCTTCCCAGAGGGCTGGGATGACAGGCACGTGCTATGACGCCCCTGCTGAAGTCTGCATAGGTTCTTCCCCAATGATTCCGATGTTTCCTAACAGCCAGACGGCCTCCCAAGTGAAAAAGTGGGTGGGAATCATCCGCTTCCTGTAACTTGGCCCCTCCTCCTCTCTGTCCTCCAAGAGTTGAGAGCTGCCAAGAAATCGGATCTTCACAGCAGGATGCAGGAGGGTCAGATTTCCGTCTTCAAGGGCTGGCTGGGTTCAAAGCCCGGCAACCTCCACTCGAGCGCTTCTTGACCCTGGTTGTGTTATTTGATCTCTGTGCTTCCCGTCTGCTTCCCTGTCAAAAAGCTGACAATAGTAACTACCCTACCATGTGATTTTGAGGATTCCATGAGTTGAAAATCCCACTGGGCTGTAATTCGAAATTCTCCTGCCTCAGCCTCCCACAGTGCTGGGATATAGGTGTGTGCCACCATGCCTGGCTCTGCACTGACAGTTTTTACTATTAGAATTTGCCATATCTCTAAAAGGCTAGCAATGCTGGAGATTTAGCTCAGTGGCACAGCACCTGCCTGAGAAACACAAGGTCCTAAGTTCGATTCCTGATACCAAAAAAAATTTTTAATAAAATAAATAAAAACTATTAAATGAATCTGAGCCACTTGTTAAAGAGCTTTTTCTCGGCCTCATTATCTGTGATATCACCTGCACTGCCAAACTATTGCTTCCCCTATTTTGTTTTCTTCTTAGCTTGTTCTGCTTCCTTCTCTTTCTTTTTCTTTCTTTCTTTCTTTCTTTTCCCTTCTTTTCTTTTCTTCTTTTCTTTTCTTTTCTTTTCTTTTGCAGTACCAGAGATTGAACCCAGGGCCTCAAACATACTAGGCAAGAGCTCTACTACTAGCTGGGTATAGTGGCACAGGCTTCTAATCGCAGCATTCTGGGAGGCTGAGACAGGAAGACTCAAGGGCAACCTGAGCAACCTGGCAACCTAGTGAAACCTAGTCTCAAAATAAAAATGTTAAATGGGCTAGAAATGTAGCTCATTGTGAAGACTCCGGGTTTGATCCCTAATACCACAAAAGAGAGCAAAAGACAGAAACAGTGTTCTACTGTAGACTTATGCTCCCAGTTTCCTGGTCAGTACTTAACACTTGTTGCAATGGCTACCATGTGTGTCAGGCATAGTGGTGCACAACTGTCATCCCAGCATTTAGGAGGCTGAGGCAGGAGGATCACTTGGAGTTCAAGGTCAGCCTAGACTACATAGCAAGACCCTGTTGAAAACAAAACAAAATTAAAATACAGTAAATAAGGGGGCATGGAGGAAGCACCTGGGGTATTTGGGGAAAGTTTGCTAACTCTGGCCTTCCCCAACCCCACTACCCCAATCCAGCGAGGGCTCAGAGGATGCTCTGAACTGCAGGAGGGAAATTCCGCTGAGGGTTGCAGGCGTAGGCCTCTGTCTGGCTCTGGCTTGGCTCCCCTCTTTCCCACCCTCTATCCTCCTGAGCTGGTAATGGTGGGTGGAGCCCCACTCTGAGGGCCCGGAATTCCCCCATCAAAATTCTTACAGCCAGTTGGGCAGGCATGGCAAGGCACACCTGTCGTCTCAGCATTCAGAAGGCTGAGGCAAGAGGGTCTCTGTGAGTTTGAGACCAGCCTGAATCACGTACCGTTTCTCCTGGTTCCTATAAGGTTCATGCTGCTCTCTCCATAGCAAAGTGGGAGATCAGGGGCTTCCGTGGAGGAGTGATCAGCCTGCTGGGTTCAAATCAGACCCCTGACTGAAAGCTGTGTGACGCTGAACAGCTCGGTTAACCTCTCTGAACCCGCATCTCTGTTAGTTTCTAATTACTCTGTTTCCTGAGGCCCTTATTTCCTGTGGTGCTGGGGATCACACCCGCATGAATGAGGCCCTCTTCAAAAGAAAACAGAGATTGCAAACCTCATGAATCCCTCCGAGGAGCCAGTGCTGACAGCCACCCAAAGGGAAGGGGGCTCTCGGTTGAGCCCCATTACTCAGAAGCTACTGCCAGCCAAGCGTGGCAGTGCATGCTGGTCATCCTCGCACTGCAGGAGGCTGAGGCAGGAGGGTTGTAAATTGGCACCCTGCCTGGGCAACTTAGTGACTAAGTGAGACCCTGTCTCAAAATAAAACAATGAAAATGGGCTGGGGATGGAGCCCTAGAGTCAGCTCGGTTCCCACTCTGGCGGGGTCAAGGGTGGGCCAGGGGCTCCAAAGCGGGTTAGAGAAGAGTGACCTTCAGGCCCCAAAGATACAACCAACACAGAAAGACAAACTGAACCGTTTATTGGCTCAGGTCTGGGGCTTGGGCTTAGGGGGCATCTGGGGAGCTCTTGAGGGGTACAAGGCCCCGACTGGCTCCTGACCCCCCAGATCCCCCTGCCCCCAGCCTCTGCATTCACAAGACATTGCTTTGAGGAGTGTCCCTGCCGGTGAGATGAGCCCACGCTTCCACGGGGGTCTGGGCAGAGCCCGAAACCCCCAGGCAGCGTCAGTATGGACAGGAACACAGGGACACAGGACGGTACCCACTCCAGGGGTGTCGGGGTACAGGGAGTCACACACACCCTGGATTTGCGCGCACACACACAGACACACACACAGACACATAAATACTTTGTACCGCAATGGCCCTTCCACAGAATTCAGCGAAGTCCTTCAGGGGGCAGTGAGGGGTCACCCCAGCCCCATGTGGCTCAGGGGACCCCTCACTGCCTTGCCTTAGGGGACCCTGGGGTTCCAGACTGGGGAGAAGGGCAGGGCCAAGTAGCTTGAGGGTGCTTTTTGGGGGTGGGAGTGAGCAGGGTAGGCCAAATCTCTCTCTAAATTTTCTCCTGTGTCACCTTGCCCCATGGGGGCCTCCCAGCACCCCCAAACTGGCTTTTCCAGTCCTGGGTGATTTTTCTGAGCCTCACACAGTGCAACTGGCCAGTAAGTTTCAAGAATGGAAATGGGGTTCAGCCCCTCTTCCTGTCTCTACTTCGTGGTTTCCTTTCCCAGCAGATGAGAAGAAAAGGAAGAAGTCACCAGAGGGGTGGCTGGCGACATTTGGGGAAGCTGTGGATTTGCGCCTGGCAGGGCCAGGGAGGAAACCTACAGTCTCCAAGGATACTGGTTCCAAAGAAGTGGCCTAAGATTTCCACAGAAGGTGGCAGGAAGGATCAATTCAAAGGAGCTGGATACAGGGCAGAGGTTCAGCCAAGAAAATGTTAAAACCAGGGCCAAGCTTGGTGGCACATGGCCGTAATCCCAGTACTCAGGGAGGCTGAGGCAGGAGGATTCCAAGTGCAAGCTCGGCCTGGGCAATACAGTGGCTTGGTGAGACCTTGTCTCAAAAAATAAGAGGAGGGCTGGAGCTGGGGATGGCGGTCCACGCCTGTAATCTCAGCACTTGGGAGGCTGAGGCAGGGGGGTCACTGAGAGTTAGAGGCCAGCCTGGGCTACTTACTCAGTCCATCTCAAAAAAGCAAACAAAGTTGAGGGGAGAGAGGAGAAGGCAGAGACCTAGCTCAGTGTGAACACCCCGGGTTCAATCCCCAGTACCACACGCGTGCACACACAAGCACACACACACAACTGGTTGTACCTGGTGGTAAAGTGCTCCTACCCTGACCTCCCACTGTCACTCTAGCCCTGTAAAGGTCCCTAGGGTTACCACACCAGCCTCTACCACTGTGTGGCAGCCTTGCCATCCGGGCACTCCGTGCCTCACCAGCCATCCTGGCTGTGGGCCACCCGCAGACCCCCAGGCCCAGGGCAGGGGCATCTGCTTGGCAGCCCCCAGCCTCTGTCGGCGGTCACCAGTCCCTCTCGGCAGCTCTGCGGCCTGGCCCTTGCCCTCAGACCACCGTGTTGTCCTCCAGGAACGTGGGCGACGTGGGCATGTGCGTGCCCCTCTCCAGGGAGCTGGAGTTGCGGAGGGGCAGGAGGCGGTGGCCGGGGGTCCTGTCCCGCCGTCCCGCGCCCCTGGCCGCCCGCCGCCAGCACTGCAGCGGCCGCAGCACCTCGCGCCGCAGGTCCCGGCTTCGCCACGTGTAGATAACAGGATTGAGCAGCGAGTTCAGGGTGGCGAAGGCGAAGAAGTAGTGGGCTTTGTAGAGAATGGGGCAGGAACGGAAGGGACAGGCGTAGTCCAAGAGCAGGATGCTGAAGGCCGGCAGCCAGCAGACGATGAAGACGCCCAGCACGATGGTGACCGTCTTGAGCAGCGCCAGCGTCTGCGGCCCGGCCAGGTCCGCGTGGCTGGAGCGGACCACGCAGTAGATGCGGACGTACAGGACGACGATGGCCAGGAGGATGACGGAAAAGATGGTCACCACGCACAGCACGTACTGCTTGGCGTAGAGCGGCAGGACGGTGGAGCAGGCATCCAGGCGGCCCAGGCAGTTCCAGCCCAGGATGGGGAGGCCGCCCAGCACCAGCGAGATGACCCACGAGGCCCCGATGAGCAGCAGCATGCGACAGCTCTTGTCACTGCCGTACAGCTTGACCTTGGCGATGGCCACGTGCCGCTCGATGGCGATGGCCAGGAGGCTGAAGACGGAGGCGGACAGCGTGATGAAGGCCGAGCCCTCCCGGGCGAACCACTCCACGGGCGTCAGCTGCAGGGTGACGGAACCCGACAGCAAGGTGTTGGCGATGAAGGCCACGCCGGCCAGGAGGTCGGACGCGGCCAGGTTGCCCAGGAAGAGATACATGGCCGAGTGCAGCTTGCTGTTGCGGCCCACGGCGACAAGCACCAGCAGGTTCTCCACCACGATGGCGCAGCACAGTATGACGATGAAGGCGGAGGCCACCTGGCGGGACGTGGTCTCCTGCACCTCCAGCGTCTCCTTGGTGTAATTGTAATGCTCCCAGACCTTGTTGGAATTGAGGTACTCAGAGTAGAAAGTGCCCATGGTGGGGCTCAGTGGCCGGCCCGGGCCATGAAGCTGTTAAACTGTAGGCGACAGAGACAGACAGACGGACAGACAGACGGACAGACAGACAGACAATAGGTCAGAGCTGTGGCCGCTGCCAACCAAGATGGTGGTTGTTCAAATTCTGGCCCCTTGCCGGGTGAAATCGTGGAGCACACCTGCAATCCCAGCACTCAGGATCCGAGGGTTGCTGGGAGTTTGAGGCCAATGTGCACTACGCAGTGAGACCAGCTCAAAAAAAGGAATACAGAAAGTTCTAGTTCTGGGACTTTTTACTGAGTGGCCACATGAAGTTGGATTCATCATCATTTTTTCTTCTTCTGGGTTTTTTTGTTTTTTTGGATCATGGGAATCGAACCCAAGACTGAACCCTATCACCAGCTGCCTTTTTGATTTCTTATTTTGAGACAGTCTTCCAATCTGAGCTGGAACCTGGGATCCTCCTGCCTCAGCCCTCCTGAGTGCTGAGGCCACAGGTGTGGGGCACCATGCCTGGCTATCATTCTTGCTTTACATCTGGGATGCCCAGGGATGTCCATACCCTCTCGGATGCCTCCGGAAAGTGGTAGGGCCAGCGAGACTGGCTCCACTGCCTCCGTAGCCCCGGAGGGGCACTCTTTCAGAGCCGTCTGGCAGAGGAGCAGAGGCCCTCCTTCCCCGGCGTGCTCGGAAGGGAGAACCTCTCGGACAGCCCGGAGCAGCCATGTCCTCTTCCAGCACACAGACGCCTCGGGCCTCGTGCAGGACTGTGACCCAGGTCAGTGAGATCCTTGCCACTGACAGTGCGCTGCCCAGCTCATTACCACCCACTGCCACGTTTCAGGCTGGGTAGAAGCCTGGAGGCCCTGGGCACTCCCAAGATAAGAGTGTGGGGAGACACCGGGGCGCCCTGGGGTTCAGCCCTCCCAACATCACACTATCTCAAGGGCACAGAACAGGGAGATGGTGCAGCTGTGACCTTGCGAGCAAGACACTCTATACCTAGCCTCTGACCTCAGCACCCTCATCTGTGCAATGGGTACGAGAAAGCCTTCAGAAGACTGACAAGAAAATCTTTGCTTGGAGGGGCCTGAGATAGGCGTCACTGTGTAGTCCAGGTTGGCCTGGAACTCACAGTGATCCTCCTGCCTCAGCCTCCCAAGTGCTGAGAGCTGAGGCCAGCACCACCATGCCTGGCTAAAAATAACCTTTTGAAAGACACATGAAACCAGAAACCTGAAATCCTAGTGCCTGGGAGAGGGAGGTAGGAGGATTAGGCAACACAGAAAGACTCCATTTTTAAAAACAAAACGTTCATGAAGACTGCTTAGCACACAGCAAGTATTAGCTAGCGTTATTCTTTTCCTCTTTCGCAGGCACTGGGGGCTGGGTGCCCTCCACCCAACCTTTTTGGAAGAGGATGCTGACTAAGTCAACCAAGAGAGTCCTAACAGCTTGTTCCCATCAGCGCAGCCTTACTCTGCCCTGGGCCAGAGGGTCCCTGGGGGTGGGCAGGGCGCTGGCACCCCCTCCCTGGCCAGGATGAAATCCAGATGTGAGGCCCCTGGAACAAACAGGGTGGAGTCCTAGTCACATCCGGTGTGGGACAGGCTGGCTGGGGGGGAGTAGGGATGGGGGGCTCACCAGAGACCCATCTGGGAGGTCCTGGCTGGGGAGATGAGGCAGCTGCGCTGAAAGTCATGTGAGCCCGTGGGGAGGGGGCAGGGCACCCGCTTCCATGGAAACCTGAGTCACCCCCCCACCCCAGGAAAACCGAGCCAGCCAGGGGGAAAGGCGGGTGGAGGACTGCATGGGCCTGGAAGATGAGGGGCGCAGTCACAGGGCGGCCAGTGTGTAGGTGGGGGGTCCATGAGGAGCTGGCTTGGGGGTGCGGGGAGGCAGCTCCAGGCCTTTGCTAACTGAACAGGAAGACGGGGAGTCCCTGGAAGCAGGCCTGGCAAGGACCACGTGTGAGCCCGAAGCAACCGTCCAGAAAAGGCTGGTTGGGCCGGTTCTTGGGGTGAGTGAGCCTAGGAGTGTTAGGGGCTTCCGGAGTCGCCCAGACATCTCAATTCCCGGACGCCCCCTCTATCCCCAAAGGGGCAGCTGCTCCCTCTGGGTAGAGGGACATCCGTCCTAGTTTGGGAACAGAGAAGAGCTTGTGCCTGTTCTTGGGGACGGCTGCCCCGCCCTGATCGCTACACAGAGGCCCCTTGTTCCACTCTCGGACAGGGCCCCGGGCAACCCGATGCCCTCTGCCCGCTGCAGCCGGTCCCAGGCTGGCTCGACCTTAACAAATTGGCCGTCGGGCCCGGAAACGGCCTGCACTCTGATTGGCTCGCTTTTCAATCCCAGAACACAGAGCGGTTTGCCTATTGGCTGGAGCTTTACACCCTCTGGCTCTGATTGGTCTAGTTGGGAGCACTCTGCAGCTCGTCCCTCCCACTCAGTTTATAAGCCAAGGCGCGCGCAGCTCTTTTTTTAGATCAGGGGGAGTTAAAGCTGCGCACGTTCAGTCCCTGAGGGCCGGGTTCAACCGCGCTACCTCACAGCTGGGTCACCCCGCCAGACGCCCCGACGCTGGCCTGAGTTTTGAGCATCCAAGGCCCCTCCCAGGCCTGGTGGGCCGCATTAGCTGGTGGGCAAAAAGTCCAGGGTTCGTCTCACCGCCACCCCTTCTGCAGCTCACGTGGGGGTCACCTCCCCTCTCCAGTTGGGCGGTGGGAACGGGAAAGATTTACTGCTGCTTCCTGGAGAAATAAGACATGTGCTCAGCCCTTGCCCCCGAGGGACCAGGTCAGAAACTCGGTCTTCTTTCCTAACTGCTAAGTCTGTGAGCGCTGAGAACGAGGAACCTAGGCAATCAGTAGCAGCATGAGGGCAGCTCTCTTAGCTCCAGAAGGGGAAACCGAGGCCCACACTATCCTAGTTTCATCTTCCCTACCATCTCCCTGCCTTTGTCAGGACAGAGGCTTGGGCAGGTTAATGCTTCCCACAAACAGGAAGCAGGGTCCAAGTTTTGAACTGCAGAAGCGGTACCCTCCGCAGGGTCTGAGGGCAGCCAGGTTGGCCTGCCCACCAGGAGGCTAAACGCAGAGCTGGCCTCCTGGCTTCTGCTAGAAGGCTAAGAAGCCAGGAGTAGTGCTGCAGGAGGCTGAAGCAGGATGGCAAGTTCCAGCCCAGCCTTAGCTAGCAGCGCCTGAACTCCATAGTGAATACCTAAGAAACACGACAAAAAAGACTCACACTGAACACAACGGCCTGGTCCCAAGTGGAAGGTGAGACCAAGTGACAGGGCTTGGAAAGGATGAGAGAGACTCAGACAGAACAGTTCCAGGGGAGACTAGCAGAAGGCAAGGCCGAAGGAAGGAAGGCCCATTGGCCTCCCCAGCTCTGCAATTCTCCCTCCCGGCTGCAGACAGGCAGACACTGTGGTCACTGTTCCCACTGGTCACAGTTCCTACTTGTCACCCACAGATCTGCCCCTTGCCAGAACCAGCCCTATCCCACTTGTCGTTCTTTTGGTTCCTCCCTGGCTGTCACCTCCACCCCTCCACCCCACCCCTGCCATCCTCCAAAGAGGGGGAGGGGGGCCTTTTAAACTTGGAACTCCCAGGTCACTCCCCAGCTCCACAACCTTCCATGGCTCCCCATTCCCCCGTGGTGTGGCCCGTGCTCAACATGCTTCTACCCACTCACCTCCCCTGGGATGGGCCACTGTGACCACACTGACTTCCTAAAAGCTACCCAGACCCCTGCCTCTGAGCCTTGACCCCTGCTGTTCCTCCATTTGCTGCATCCTCCTCCCAAAGCCTTCAATGCCTGTCTCTCTTCTCTTTTCAGGTTTCTTTATAAAGGTCACTTCCCAGAGGGACCTCCCCGGCCGACCACAAGCCTTCCAGCAGCGGCAGCCGCCTCAGACTCTAATAAAGCATCTTGGTTTATTATCGCCTCAGCACTTGCTGCTTATCAAGACCTTATCTTGTCTTCTGTCTGCCTTTCCACCGTTTGATGTAAATCGCTGTCAGCAATGACCAAGTTCCTTCCAAGGATGCCTGATTGAAAGAGGCCCTTGGGGTGCGAGGAGGGGGTACAGAGATGAACCAATCAATGAATAAGGATCCAACCAAGGAGACCCTAACCGCAGGCTCCTCAGGGCAGTCCAGGCCCAAAGACCAAAGGGGCCTGAGATGCCCGATGGTCCCGGCAGCCCCGGCCAGGCTGAAGCCCGGCCCGTCTCCATGGAGACCGCGGCAGGACCCGCCCCGCCCCGGGCTGGCCGCACTCTCGGCCTCCTTATCTGGCGGAAGAATGTGCGGTATCCACACTCGCGCTGGGGTGGCGCCTCCACGCCCCAAGACTGTCACACGAGCGGGTCCCCGACACTGTCGAATACGGGTGGACGACTCCCGTGGACCCCGCCAGGGGGCTCCGCCCCCAGATTCCCAGGAACCAGAAGAGGGAAGGGGAGGGGTCCCCGCCGCAACAGCTGCACCCCATGTGCCAAAGCCCGCCTGGCGCCACGGGGGGCACCGTGGGTTCTGCAAGTGGCATCTGCCTGACAAGGACAGAGGCGGGGGAGGGGTGGAAATCCCCGGGTGAGTCAACTCGTGCCGGGGGAGGGGGCGAGGTTCGGCCCGGGACTCTGCGGAGCGTGCGACGCCACGCGTGCCTCCCCCACGAGCCAGCGCTGGGCTGGGGGGAAACCAAAAGGCGCCTGAGCCACGTCGTTCTCTTCTCTTCTTCCAGAACAAAGCCATGCCCCAGCCGGACGACTGGAGGAGATCAACCACTCGGGGAAACTGAGGCACGAAGCCAGGCGCGCAGACAGCGACGTCTGCCCCGCCCGGGGTTCCCACCCCTGAGCCTGCGTTGCAGCGCGCGGTACTTTTACGCCGCGGGCTTTGCTGCACACAGCGCCCCCTCAAGCCCACCCTCCCCACCCGGGTCCCCGCGATCCGCGTCCCGCCTCCCAGAGTCTCCAGCTTCGAAAGCGCTCGGATTCCGCCTCGTCTTCGGCGCCAACTTCCTGCCCGGAGAAGGCGGGGAGCACAGCCTAGGGGTTCGCGGCCGAGTCGCTTGAGGCCGCCCGGAGCCGTGGAGGGGATACTCGGGGTCCACCCACTCCGTGCAGCAGCGTCGCGGGCCACGCGTGCGCACCCGCTGCGCCCGTCCCCCTCCCCCAGCCCCCGGGGCCCTGCAGCTGGGACCCCGCGACCTCGGCGCCCCACTCCTGCGGGGCCCCCCACGCGCTCACCTGGCTCAGCCGGCCCGGGTCCCCGCCCTGGCAGGAGGGGGGCAGCGCGTCTGCGCTCCCCGGGCGGCAGCGGCGGAGCTGAGGCTGGGCCCGGGCTCGGCGGCGTCCCGGGTTTGAGGACAGGGACACAGGGGCGGGGAAGCCGACGCCTCGGCCCCCCGCCGGCCCCGCCCTGCTCTCCTCCCCTTTCCGGCGACGGCTGCATGAATTCCAGATGTGGCCCGCGGGGGCGCGCGGGGGGCGGGGAGCCGCCGGGGGGCGGGGGGCGCGCGGGGCCCCTTTGTCCGCCCCCCCACTCTCTGCCCTGCCCCTCCCAGCCCCCACTCGTGAGAACCAGCCGGCGCGTGACGTCACGCTTCCCTGTGACGTCACAGCTCCCCACCTAGCCAGGTGGGCTCCCCCAGTGCTGGACAGACTCGGCTCCTTCTCCGGGAGCCAGGCGTTAGGGGGAAGCACGGAGTCGCCTTTATTCATTTAACAAGCAGTCTGGAAGCACCTCGTCTGGATGAAGTCAATGAACAGCCATCGGGGTCTTCTGCGTGCCCTTCCAGCAGCTCGGTTCCTAATGCGTGCCACAACCTGCTCCTCAGACTGGATTGTCCTCCACCTTGATAAGATCCCAGAGTGCAAGCCCCGTATGGTGGCGCAGGCCTGACTTCCCAGCACTCGGAGAAGCCGAGGCAGGAGGAGCTAAAGTTCCAACCTAACCCCGGCACCTTAGTGACTCAGCGGGACTCTCTCCAAATAAAAACTGAAAACGCGCTGGGCTTGTAGCTCAGGCCCTGGGGCCTATTCTCAGGACCAAACTAAGTAACTGCAGAGGAATGGATAAAAAACAGGTGCCACGTAGACACAATGGGATCGTATTCAGCCACAGAGTAGAATGAATGCAGGAAAACGGGTGGGTCTTGAGTCCATAATGTTGAGTGAAATAAGACAGACACAGAAAGTTGACTGTTCCGTGGTTTCTCTTCCTGGAGGAGCCCAGAATATAAATAAAGCATAAAAGAGAGGAGAGATGGCAGGAAACGCCAGGCAGATGTTTTGGAGATGGGGAAGAGGGGGAGAGAAGGGGAGAGTAAGGCGGGGAGAGGGGATTAAAAATGATCAAGGCACGGCATACATTTGTATCAACTCCCCAAAACATATACCAATAAAAATAAATATATATGAAGACAGCCAGGCTAGCCCAACAGGCCTGGCACCGAAGGAGGCTGAGGCAGGAGGACTGAAAGTTTGAGTCCCACCACGAATGGCAACTTAGACTCTTGAGTCAAAAAAAAAAAAAAAAAAAAATTAAAAAGGACCAGGGATCTGGGCTGGGGAAATAGCTCAGCGGCATAAGTGCCTGCCTGGTAAGCACAAGGTCCTGAGTTTGATTCCCAGTACCCACCTCCAAAAAAAAGAAAGAAAGAAAAAGAAATGGGGGTCTGGTTTAGTGATACAGCACCTCTAAGTTTGATGTCTAGCACCTCCAGAAAAAAAAAAAAGACAGGAAAAAGAAAGAGGTTTTCAGGGGCTAGGTTGCCCACAGCTCAGTGACGGAGCGGCTGCCTAGCTAAGTGAGGCCCTGGGCCCCAACCCCTGCACGGTGGGGAGAAAAGGCTGGCACTTGTGCAAATGTGCACGGAACCTATTTGCATGTCTGTTTGCTGTGTAACCACACACCGGGCTGCAGGCAGGCTGGAGGTGCCTGTGTTAACTATCCAGCAGGCCGTGGGGACGGGGCCTGTGATCCCAGCACTGGGGAGACTGCGGCAGGCTTGCAGCAAACTGGAGACCGGCCTGGACTACATAGTGAGTTCAAGGCCAGCCTGGACTACAAAGCAATACTCTGTCTCAAAAAATAAAGAACACAAAACAAAAAAAACCCATGTGTATCACCAAATGAACTTACAAAACTCCCGCTCCCTGTGGAGCTGGTATTCTCCACACAGAATACCCCGAAGAAAGAAGGAAAGAGAAGTTGGTACATTTCCTGGAAGAGAAACCAAGAGATGAGAGAGATGAAAGAAAGCCTGCTCCACTTCCCCTCTGGGCATCCTTTGTACTTTTTGATTTTCACAGCGTGTGCACACATGTTCAACCTCCACAATAAATTAAATTGCAAAAACGAAGGCTGCCCAGCACCTTGCAATGGAACCAATAAAAAAACAAGGAGCAGCTCGCTCGCTCTCTCCTCTATGTATATTCTACCTCGGAGAGTCTGCGCGCAACGAGAAGCAAAAGAAAATCAGAGTAGAGTCCTAATGTCTATGAGAAATAAAGGCAGCCAGGCATGATGGAGCATATCTGCAATCCCAACGCTCGGGAGGCTGAGGCAGGAGGATTGCTGTGAGTTCAAGGCCAGCCTGAGCTGCACGGTAAAACTCTGTGTCAAAGAGACAAAAATAAAAAAATAAATAAAAATAAAAATGGAGGGGTTGGGGCTATAGCTCGTCGGCACAGCACCTGGCTGGCAAGCATGAGGTCATGAGTTTGATTCCAAAATCAAACTCATGGTTTTGGTACCAAAATCAAATAAAGTGGAGCAAGGTGTGGTGGGGCATGCCTGTAATCTCAGCTACTCAGGAGGCTGAAGCAGGAAGACGGCAAGTTCAAGACCAGCCTGGGATACTTAGAGAGATGCATCAAAGTAAAAATTCAAAAACTGTGGGAATGGAGCTCAGGGGCAGAGCACTTGTCTAGCATCCACAAGGCACCATGAAAGTGATTAATTGATTGATTAAAATGGGGGCTGTAGACAGATGTGGTGGCACACGCTTAGAGCACTCAGGAGGCTGAGACAGGAGGGTTGCTGTGAGTTCAAGGTCAGTCTGTGCTACACAGTGGGACCTGGTCTCAAACCAACAAATATGTAAATGGCAGGTGCAGCTGGAGCTCGGCGGGAGAGACTGTGCTTACCACATGTGAGGCCCTAGGTTGAACCCTGCGCACCAAATAATTAAAAATAAGAATAAAAATGGAGCACGGTCCTGTGTGTACCGATGCAAAACCGATTTCAGCCTATCACATTGGCAACAGCAAACTGTGCGCTGTTTTCCTCCACTGCTGGATGAATTTTGAGAAGCTGTATAAATACACACACATTTGCCTGTGGCTTCACGAGCCACCTCCAGGCAAAGGCATGAGACGCTCGTCACAGCTGTCACCCTCAGGGGGGAGAGCCGAGGGACAGGAAAATTAGGTAAGAAAGACCCAGCTTTTTACAGTGTACCCTGAGGAGCTGTTTAAAATTTTTAACTTGTGCTGATGATTCAAAAAACTTACAAAGCCATTAAAAAATAAAAGCTAATGAATTTCCTGACTTCTAGTTAGAAATGAGTTCTTGACATGCTGACACGGTGAGACACACCTGGCACTCCAGCATTTGGGAGGCTGAGACAGGAGGATAACCTGGATTTGGAGTTTGAGGCCATCCAGGGCTACATAGTGAGTTCAAGGCCAGCCTGAACTAAACAGAAAGACCTTGTCTCAAAAAAATTAGCTCTTGCAATAATGATAATTAATAATATTAAAAATATTAATGAAGTGGCCCTGAAGCAAGGCCGGCAGATCGCTGTAGCTGCTGGTTTCAAACAGGAGCCTAAAGAGAATTCTTTCTGTGGTCTGTTGGCCATCTCAGAACTTTGGAAATGGAATGCTCGATTCATCAGAAAAAAATAGCAGGTGAGTGTGGTGGACTTTTGGCGGCCCAAGGAGAGAGACCCTGGCGCATCGTGACCTGCATCGTGTGGTTGACTCGGGGTGCCAGAGAACAAGGAGCTCCTCCCCTCTCTGGGGGGTGAGCCTGCCTGCGTTCAGGCTGAGAATCAGACATCTCATGTCATCCTCTCCCTCGTCCCGTGCCCCCCCTCCTTAGCAAGTGGGAGCCAGTGAACTACACATCTTGTGAAAAGATTGGCTATGGTATTTAGTATGAGCTCCCCGTATGCAAAGATAAGGACAACCATTTGGAAGAAAACAAGAGACAATATGACAGATAGTGAAGATCTCTGGTTGTCTAGCTTTGAAATTTATGCTTTCTTATGTCCCGTTCTGTTCTGTTTTGTTGTGTTTAATTTTACCCCCTTTAAAAAATATATTAATGAATAGCAAGCCTGGTAAGACACGTCTGTAATCCCAGCTATTTAGGAGGCTGAGGAAGACAGATGACAAGTGCCAGGCCAGCATGGGCGATTTAGTGAGACTCTGACTCAAACCGAAAACTAGAAAAGGCTGAGGATGTGGCTCTGTGACAGAGCACTGGCTTAGCGTGCACGGGACCCTGGGTTCTGGCCTAGGGTAAGCACCACCAAAACCAAAAACAAACTTTTAGTAAGTGAAAAGTGGATTTTCAGTGCAGCAGATGTAACTCAGGGACTTGCACAGACTAGGCGAATGCTCTACCACTACAGCACTAGTGCACTTACCAGCGCTGGGCGTACACATCAGTGCTGTCATCCTAGCTGTATAGGAGGCTGAGGCAGGAGGATCCCGGTGAGTTTGAGGCCGGCCTGGACTGCACAGTGAGGTCAAGGCCAGCCTGAACTACAAAGTGAGACCAGGGCTCAAAATGAAAAATTAAACAAATAAATAAATACTTTTAAAAAAATTTTTAAAATTTGGGTTAGGTGCAAAGGCCCTGTGTTCAATCCTTAGCATTGCACGCGTGCACGCAGGAGCACACACACACACACAAATACATTTTTATTTGTTTTTCTTTTGTTTTTTTGTGAGACAAAGTCTCACCATGTAGCACGGACTGCTCTTAAACTCTCGGCAATGCTACTTCTTGGCCTTTCAAATCCTTGAGTTATAAGCCTGCACTGCCATGCCCAGCTGTATATATTGTATTCAGCGACTGAGTTTCAATTTATATATTTTTTGAGTTTCAATTTATATGAAGAAAAAGTTACATTGAAGTTAGCCACAAAAGAGGAGGTAGGGATGTAGCTCAGTGGTAGAACGTGTCCTTAGCATGCACCAGAGCCTGTGTTCCATCCCCGGCACTGCAAAAAATAACAGTATACTCTTTTTAAAATTTTTTTTAATTTTATCGGTACCAGGGATCGAACTCACAACCTCGCACTTGCAAGGCAGGCACTTATGCCACTGAGCTAATTCCCCAGCCCCAACACTGCAAAAAATAAATAGGACTGGGGTTATAGCTCAGTGGTAGGGCACTTGTCGCACATGTGTGAGACCCGGGGTTCAAGCCCCAGTATCCACCAAAAACGGTGACTGAGGGCTGGGGATTTAGCTGAGTGACATAAGCACCTGCCTGGCAAGTGCAAGGTCCTGAGTTTGATCCCTGGTCCCCAAAACAAAACAAAACAAAACAGTGATACATACGTTAGGGACCCATCAATGCTACACCAACACGTACAACACGCGCGTGCATGTAATATAACATGTAACATTCTTTGCTAGGCCCTAGTTATGCTTTATCAGTCGCTGTCGTTCAAAGCTGACAGTCTGGCCATGCAGGCACAGTGGCACACACCTGTGAACCCAGCATGTAGGAGGCAGAAGCAGGAGCATTGCTGTGAATCTGAGGCCAGCCTGGGCTACAAAATGAGTTCGGGCCAACATGAACTGCATAGTGAGACTCCGTCTCAAAAAGACCACACACAAGAAAAATCCCCATTACTAAAAAAAAAAAAAAAAGCTAAGTCCAGCCAGCCCCTAGCATAGGGTAATCACACTTTGGTGGAAGCGATCAGAACAGTCGAAGGAGACACGTGTGGCGGTGCTCACCTGTAATCCCAGCATTCTGCGAAGCTGAGGCAGGAGGATCACAAATTGGATGGAGCCCAACCGGAGAAACTTGGTGCGAGCCAATCTCGAAAAA
The DNA here is from genome assembly GCA_004027295.1 of Dolichotis patagonum. NCBI lineage: Eukaryota > Metazoa > Chordata > Mammalia > Rodentia > Caviidae > Dolichotis > Dolichotis patagonum. The sequence goes on along the minus strand of PVJX010002843.1, from coordinate 7,007 downwards.
TAAAACAGAGCTGGGGATGTAGCTTGCTAGAAAGGCCCTGGGTTCAAATCCTACTACTGGAAAAAAAAATTCAGTACATTGTCTTTCTAGACTACTCCTTTTCCCAAACTGGATCTCAGAGGTTCCAGGCCAGATTTTGGGGTCCTCCTGGACCTCAGCAAAACCTTGCTGGGTCCTCTGCAGATGGAGATGAGTTGCCAGGGCAACATCTAGACACCAGGTGTTCAGGCTGCAAGGGAGGAGGGGCAAGGAAACTGGGGCTCTCCCCAGCAGGGCCACCAGAGCGGAAATCTCAGACCTCGGCAGGCCCCAAGACTGCACAGGAAGTGCCCCCCCACCGCCCCGCGCCAGCCTGGCTCAGCAGTTTGCCGTCTCCCCTGGGCTGGGGAGAGGTGGGGGTGATGTCAAGATACATCCGGCTGTCTGCCCGGGGAACAGTGGGTCCCACACCAAGGTGATGTCCCCAGGGACGCACTGACCACACCGCCAGGCAACTTCCGCCTCCCTCCCACCTCTGGGGCCACGCAGGGTCTCGGCCAGGTCAGCCAGAGGCCTGGACTTCCGGTTAGCACAAGGGCTCAGGGGAAGAGAACTGGGCCCGGCAGGCCAGGGAAGGGACCAAGGGAAAGGAAACAGGGCCCTTTTCTTGGAGGGCGCCCAGGCAGGGAAGGAGAGGAGGAGGAAGAGGCCGGGACAAGCTTCCACTAATTATAGGGTCTTTGACAATAATGGCTAACACTCGCTGCACACCAGCTGTGTGCTGGGCTTGGCTGGGAGCACGCTGGCTCCCCAAGGGTGCATATTAGCATTGTCATCACCCCATTTATTTAGCTGCTTGGTGTTTAGAGACACCCGGGTCTTGCTACATAGTTCAGGCTGGCCTTGAACTTCCTAAGACCCTCCTGCTGCAGCCTCCTGGGTGCTGGAAGTCACTACATAGCCCAGGCTGGCCTTGTACTTCCTGAGACCCTCCTGCTTCAGCCTCCTGGGTGCTGGATCACATGAGTGCAGCATCACACCTGGGTGAATGCCTGGCAAGCACAAGGTGGTGAGTTCAATCCCCAGCACCACAAAAAGAAAGAAAGAAAGAAAGAAAGAAAGAAAGAAAGAAAGAAAGAAAGAAAGAAAGAAGGAAAGAAGAAAGAGGAGGAGGAGAGACTAGGGCATAGCTTGGTAATAGAGCCCACACTTAGCATTCTCAATAGCAAGGACTGGGAAAAAACAAGACAGCACAGGAGAGAGAGAGAAGAAGGGATGCAGAGACACATGTCCACACCCTCTGGTCTTTCTGTCCCTCATCATGTGTTGCCTAGCGTGGCCGGGGACTCTGCCAACAGAAAAGCCATTTCCAGACGTGGGCCTTGGCTTTGGACCAGACCCTGAGCCCAAAGGAGCCCCCGGTCTTGATAACTTACCCTGCCTCGGCCGTTCTGGTACAGTCTCCAAAATGAACCCAACCGGCGGGGCCACATGGCAGGGCTGGGATTTGAACCAGAGTCGCCTGGACCCTGTTAGCGTGGGCACCCTAGACCTCTGTCCTCTTGCTCACTCTGAGGCCCCACCCCAGCCTCACGCACTTGTCTCCAGTGATCGGGAACAGAGAGCAATGCTTAGCACCCCCACCTCTCCTATTGCTGACCCCCCACTCAGGGAGGCCCCGCCCTGAGCTCCAGGGCCACCCCCACCCCACCCCGGGGTGGGGCGTCTGGCAGGAGGAACCTGGTGGGGAGAAAGCCCGCCCAGCTGTCTCAGGGTCGCCGGCCCTGGAGGAAGGGGCCCGCCGCTTCAGGGAAGCCTTCCAGATGTTGGTCTGGACAGGGGACAGGGTCGGGCCGCGCACAGCTGCGGGATGCCCGGGTGGGGAGGCGCACAGCGCAGCCTCTGGCCTCGCCACGTGGGCACCAGATGGAGACGCGGCCCTTGGAGCCTGGGAAGGAGGCTGGCTTCTCAGCAAAGCGCCCCCGCCTTGCATAAGAAGTGGATGACACACTACCAGGGAAAGTCACCATCCGAGCACCTGACAGATCTTCACTAAGAAGAGCTCAGAAGCAGTAAGTCGGGCCTGGTGGCGCACACCTGTTATCCCAGCGACTCGGGAGGCTGAGGCAGGAGGATTGCAAAATTCAAGGCCAGCCTGGGTAACTCAGTGAGACAGGCCTCAAAAGAAATTTGTTGATGCCAGCCTGGGCTACATGGTGAATGCAAGGGCAGCCTATACTGCATAGCTGAAAAATACTGTTCTGTTTTGGTTTGGTTTTGGTTTTGAGACAGGGTCTTCACTATGTAGCCCAGGCTGACCTTGAACTCCTGGTGACTCTCCTGCCTCGGCCTCCCAAGTGCTTGGGATTACAAGTGAGCACTTCTGTCTCCATTTTTTTTTTTTTTTGAGGTTCTGGGGTTGGAACCCAGGCCCTTCCACACACCAGACAATAGCTCGCCTCTCAGCTGCAACCTGGCCTCTCAGCTCAGCCTGGCTTTTCATTATAATGCTTTGACTGTTTCCCAAAAACTGGGATCAGTTAAATTGAGCCCCGCTGGCTAATTACGTATATATTGGGGGGATCTGGGGATGTGGCTCAGTGATGGGTCACTTATCCAGCATGCATGAGACTCTGAGTTCCATCCCCAGCACCTCAAAAATAATTATAAAAAGAAATACATAAGCTGGGCGAGGCGGTGCACGCCTGTGATCCTAGCACTCTGGAGGCTGAGGCAGGAGGCTCCTTGCAAGTTCGAGACTAGCCTGGGCTACCAAGTGAGCTCCAGGCGAGCCTGAACTGAATATCGAGACCTTGTTTCAAAGAGACAATAAGTAAATAAATGAGAAGGGACTGATAATCTGTAACAATGTGGGGAAATCTCTAGTGTACTGAAGAAGAAAAGGTAATATAAATATAAAAATAAAAATATAAAAGCATACGACCATACAATTCCATCTCTTTTTTTTCCCTTCCATTTCTAAACCACATATTTTTTTCTGGGGATTGAACTCACGCACGGCCTCATGCTTGCCAGGCAGGGGCTGTGCCACTGAGCTCTGTCCCCAGCCCCCTCCTTCCATGTCATTTCCTGCCCTCCATCCCTTCCTCCTTCTTTCTTGCTATACTAGAGACTGGCACCAGGACTTCTGCCCTCAGCTATATCCCCAGGCCTGTTTGATTTCTTATTTTGAGACACGGTCTTGCTAAGTCAGGCTGGGCTCAGACTTCTGCTCTACCTGCCTCAGCGTCCCAGAGTGCTGGGATGACAGACATGCACCATCACACTTGGCTACATTTCTTCATTTCTTTGATGTTTTAGAAAAGGCAGATGTGCAGGGCCCAGGGCAAGATGAGTAGTTGGCAAGACCTGGGGGCGGATGGGGTCTGGGTATGAAGCAGCCTGGGGAATTTTGCTAATGGAACCATCTTACATTTTGACCGTGGTAGTCAGTGAATACGCAGCTTTGTGGAAAAATTGTGCCTCTATGTGCTAAAAAAGGAGGACTTCGTTATAAAATTGTATTTTATTTATTTTTTTTTGAGACAAGTGTCTTACTGTGTAGCCTAGGCTGGCCTCAAACTTGCAGCAATCAATCCTCCTGCCTCAGTTTCCTGAGTCCTGGGATGACAGGCACATACCACCATACCTGGCAAATTGTATTTGGAAAAAAATCATATTTAAGAAAGAAATCTGAGGGGCTGGGGATTTAGCTTAGTGGTACAAACACCTGCCTGGCAAGCTCAAGGTCATGGTACCAAAAAAAAAATTTTTTTAAATAGAAAAAAAAAAAACCCTGCCCAGCAACCTTGCATCAGGGCCTTAGTGAAAAAACAATCTCAAATGGAGAAAATTATTAATTTAAAATTTTTTCACACACAAATAAAGTTTTTCACTATGTTTGCAGTACATAATAATTATTCATTGAAATGATGGGATTTAATTCAGTTGGTTACAAAGATGAGAACCCAAAAGATACAGAGAAACCAGGCAGGGTGGTGCATGCCTATAATCCCAGCACTCAGGAGGCTGAGGCAGGAGAATCTTTGCAAGTTTGAGACCAGTCTGGGTTACAAAGTGAGCTCAAGGCCAGCCTGAACTGTATAGTGAGACCCTGCCTCAAAAATAAATAAATAAATAAAAAGATGCAGAGACTATTTAAAAATTGGCATGTAGAGAACCAAGTTTGATGATGCGCTCCTGTAGTCCTTGCTACTTGGGAAGCTGAGACAGGAGGGTTGCAAATTGAAAGCCAGCCTGGACAAGTTGGCAATTTTACAAGATACTGTCTCAAAGTCAGATACACACAGCGCCTGCCTGACAAGCACAAGGTTGTGAGTTCAATCCCTGGTACAAAAACAAAAAAGTAAAATATAGATAGATAGAGATAGAGATGGACTAGGGATATAGCTTAATGCAATAATTCTGAGTTCAATCCTTAGTCTGGCAAAAAGAAAAATAAATCAGCACACAGGGTATCTGAGGGTATCTCAGAGTTAGGGGTCTGGGTTCCATCCCAGCGCCGCCAAAAAAGAAAAGTGTGTTTAAAAGGACAATGATGCCCCAATTTTACAGAGGAGGAAACTGAGGCCCAGAGACCCCAGGTAACACGCCCAGGGCTTCAGATCCCCAGGAAGCCCCCCCTCCGCCAGGCCGGGTTCCAGCCTGGCTCCGTGCCCCGACCCTCCGCAGCCGCTGTGGTTGCCAAGGGAACCGAAGCCACCGGAAAGGCCCCCCAGCGAGCTCCTCCCCCAGGGGCAGGAAGGTGCGGAGGAGGCTCCGCCCCGATTTTGACCCTGACTGTGAACCCAGCCGAAAACAAACCCGCGCAGGCGGTGGTTCAGGCGGTGGGGAGCGGGGGCTGCTCCCCAATACCACAGCGCTGACCGCCAGCCTTAGGTGACGCTGGAGTTAGGAAATAGCCGATGTTGGGGACCTCCCGGGCCCCGAACGTGCACCTCCAAATGCTCACCCCCAAATCTTTGCCGGTCAAGGCAAGCGAAGATCCTCCGAGTGCTGCCAATATAGCAATGCTGGCCCTGCGCTGCTGGGGACAGAGGTCGCTGCGATCAGCCTTTGAAGCCTGCAGAGGCGTGGTGGCACTGACCTCTGACCTCCCTCAGGCTTGGGTCAGGATGCTCAAAATGCTTTTGCAGTTACTGCGACCTGCTCCCTCGGTACTGGGGATCAAACCCAGAAGGTATCTGAGCTGCACCTCAGCTTTTTTTTTTTTTTTTTTGCGGTACTGGGGATCCAACTCACAACCTGGAGCTTGCAAAGCAGGTGCTTATGCCGCTGAGCTAAATCTCCGGCCCCACCTCAGCCATTTTTATATTTTTATTTTGAAACCAGTTCTTGCTAAGTTGCTCAGTTATCCAGGCTGTGTTTCAACTTATGCTCTTCCTGCCTTAGCCTCCCAGGCTTCTGGGAGGACAGGTGTTAGTGCAGGCACTCTGTGCAAACTGCATTCTGTATGATCAATGCACTGAGTGGGGTGGCTCACAACTTATAATCCAAAAACTGGGGAGGCTGAGGCAGGAGGATCGCCATTGGTTCAAGGTCAGCCTGGGCTACCTAGTCAGGCCCTGTCTCAAAGAAAGTAAAAATAAAAGAAATTGGACAGAGTTGGTGATGGGGCTCAGTGCTAGAGCATGTGTCTAGCATATTAGACACCTACAGTTTGACCCCCAGCACAACAAGAAAGCAAAGTAAAAAACAGGACATTATCAATGAGAATACGGTGAAAGTTCTGGAGAAATGTAGCATAGGAAGGGAAAGGTAATTTCACAGAAGAATGAAGCCCGCAGGTGTGGGTGGATGGGAGACGAAGTCCTGGGGCTTCAGTGTGGTTTGTGGGATTGGATGAGGAGGCTGGCGCAGCTGCAGCCACAGAGTGATGGAGGCAGAGGCAGGGGAGGGGGGAGTGGACAGCAGGTCCTGCCAGGCCCTGTGGGCTGTGACAAGGACTTTGGCTGTTGCTGTAAGGAAACAAGGGATAGATCTGACTCGGGTGTTTACAGCTCCCTCCATGGGGGAAAGACTTGGGAACCCAGAAGGAAGGAAAGATCGTGACCCTCAACACAAAGGGGACACTCACAGCTCAGAAGCCACAGTGCAGTGACCCCCACCCCAGCCAGTCAACGGCAGCCCTTGGATTCGACCCCATGTCTATTATCACTTCTGGGCTATTGGGGAAAAATCACTTATGAGCACTTTATAGACCCAGTGGCCTCAGAGAGATAGAGGTTTTGAAACCGAAGGCCCTGCAATAGAAGGATGAGTGAAAAAATTCACTCAAGAATTTATCCAGCAGCCAGCATGGGGGTGCACACCTGTGATCCCAGCACTTGGGAGGCCGAGGCAGGAGGTTTGCCAGGAGTTCAGGCCAGCCCAGGCTGCAAAGTGAATTCCAGGCCAGCCTGAACTGCATAGTGTGGCCTTATCTCAAGAGAAGAAAGAAATAAAAAACTTTCACAATTGCAAAGCGGATGGTCAACAGAGATCTGAAAAAATGCTGAACCGCACTAATTATCAGACGGATGCAAATGCAAACCACAAGAGCCCTTTTTACCCTCACTTTGACTGGGTATAAGCAAAAAGATAAAAAAAAAAAAAAAACAAATGCTGCCAGGATGCAAAAAAAAAAAAAAAGGGGAACTCTCATGCCCGGGGAGAATGCAAATTAATGGTTATTTGGAAAATAATATGAAGGTTCCTCAAAAAAACTAAAAATAGAGCTACCATATGATCTGCCAATCTCACACGAGGGCTATACGCAAAGGAAACGAATGCATCTAAGAGATTTCTGCATTCACACATTTCTGGCAGTACAAGTACCCGCTGACAGGCGAATGGGTAAGGAAATGTGGTCTATGGTCAGGACGGACGGAATATTATGCAGCCAGAAAGAAGAGTGAAGCCCTGTTATGTGCAGCAGCATGGATGAAACTGGACATCACTGTAAGAGAAATATGTAAGGGCCGGGGATTTAGCTCAGTGGCTTAAGCACCTGCCTGGCAAGCATGAGG
>PVJX010002842.1:81622-119779 GCA_004027295.1 Dolichotis patagonum | reverse complement strand
AACTTATACTGTCTTATTATGACTGATCTTATTTGAATCTGGTTTGTTAGATTGCTACTTTGTATTGACTGATCTTATTTAAATCTGTTGTGATGGATAGCATCAAGTCTAAGAGTATAGGCAACTACACTGAAGAGGACAAGATTCACTAAGATACCCACTCTGGTTTGATTATTACTTGCTTTTGAAGTCTTATAATGTCTCTAATGCTTCGTTTTTATTAATGTTATACACTGCTGAGACACCATGGTAACCATTGTAGATCACCTTGTATTGCGGTTTTATGTGACTTTTCTGCCTCATGCTTTTCTAGGAATTGTTTTATCTTGCTTTGTTTTGTTTTTCCTGCTAATATCAGAAATTTCCTGATAATACAGATATACATGTAGAGACTCACACATGTGTAGAGCTTATAAAGAGTTTATGAGAACCAACTATATAACACATGTTGAAATAAACAACTACTTTGAAGAAAAAGAGACACTATAATATCCAGTGCTGATTCTAGAATGTCACGATGTGAAGTCCAGCGAAATTATCACTTTTTGTTCAAAGTGATCTTAGCTTGCTTTGCCTTATTTAAGTTCAATACACATTAAGGTATGGACAGCTGTTTTGAGGAGAATGCGAGACACTATGACAGCCATTCATGGCTTCCCTAATGTCTGGTCTTGAAGACCTGTAATGCCCTCCTCGTCCTGCTCAGATCAATTCCATACTAGGTTGTTTCATGTGAATTCCCTGTATTTGATAATATGGACAACTATCTGGAAGAAAACAAGAGTCAATATGATAGTGAATATCTCGAATTGTCTAGCTTTGAAATTTATGTTTTATATTGCTTTCTTGTGATCCGCTTTGCTCTGTTTTGTTGTGTTTAATTTTACTCTTTTGATATAATTGCATGTATATTTGAGTGGGTAAGATGGATGACCATATTGCTGTTTTTGTCAGATCGTGGAGCAGAGCTGTTAACAGTCTCACTGTTTGAATGTCTACTTTATATGTTTTAACTTTGTAATTTGAACATCTATTTCCAAGAAGTCAGTATGTAATTTGTCAAGTAATAATTTCTTAGGTTTTTGTTGTTGTTGTTTTTTTTTCTTTTTTCCTTGGAATACTGTATTGTCGCTACCCTTTATTCTGTTTTGTTTTGTTTTGTTTTTTTCTCTTTAAATAAAATTATAAAAAAAAAAAGAAATTAGGCAGTCATGTTGATTGTACAAACTTTGTGAATACTGTATCCCAAAACCCACTGTAGTGTCCCCGTTGGTTAAAATGATGAATTTTATGTTATATGAATTTTATCACAATAAAAACTATAGGGGGAATAAGGTTACTGATGGAGTCTGGAGCAGTGACATCTTTTCTCTTTCTTGTTTTTGGTAGTAAAGGGCAATCGCAAGTGTGAGCTGAACTGCCAGGCAATGGGCTACCGCTTCTATGTGCGGCAAGCTGAGAAGGTTATTGACGGCACCCCCTGTGACCAAAACGGCACAGCCATCTGCGTGTCAGGACAGTGCAAGGTAAGTGTCCTCCCACTGGGGTATCCTCAGTGCAGCCTTGGGGTGTTTGATCATTGGCCGCTGGTCTGTTGTTTTATAGGGTGCAGGCTGCTCCTGGCCCCAAGCCCCAGGGCTCCCCAGAACCATGGAGCTCTAGAAGAGGTGGGTGGAACTGGATAGCTTGTCGGCTCTGTGCTTGTGACCCTTGGGAGTCGCTACATCTCTCTCTCTCTCTGGCGTTTTGGTCATTAGATGATTTATGTGTTCTTCTTTCCTGGTGGAGTCAGCGGCTCCTTCCCTGCCTGTGAGGCAGAGGTTATGGCAAGGGCATTGCTGGTTCTATCCAGAAGTGGGTAGCGTCATGAGGTGACATTTTAAGGGAATAGCATATTTTATTTTGCCTCCCCCCGGAGGAGGCAGGCTTCCAAAGGAAAGTTGTTCAGTGCCTTTTATAGCAGAAGTTGTACTTTAAACAGGAAGAGTTTTCCACCTCCTTGGCTCTGAAGTCTGTTCCAGGAACTCCCGCCCTGCATTCTGCAAACATTCTGGACTTGAGAAGTCCTTGTGGGATGCTCCTCTGGAACTAAAGCATCATTTGGTTAAAAATGGGCATCTCAGGTGGAATGGCACCAATTCCATATCGACGTAATGTGCATCTGACCCTCTACCTTCCTTTCATCTATAATTGATCAGTGGAGCTAGGAGCTAGCAAGTAAAGGACTCTTGAGCCCAGATTAAGATTCTGTCTTAATTAATACTCAAAAGCTGGCAAGACTGACCCACATCAAAGGAAGAGTTTTGGCTGTAACATCTCAAAGTTCCTGGTGTACTTTGTAAATTGCCGTGCGTTTAATATTAGGGCTCTTGAAGTGTGATTTATAAGCACAACCTTTCCACCCTTCTCCCCCTTTTGAATAATGGCTTCAAATAGGAGACACAGTAAGGTAGAATTTATTTTATCCACCTCAAAATGACAGTTACGAAAGAGAGATGCTGTCAGTCACTTGATACCTGAGGTGCGTGAAATGTCCTTGAAGAGCTAAACTCAGAGTAGGATGTGGCAAAGAAGGCAGGCAGCATGGTGGAAAGTTCACTGAAGATGGAGGCATATCTTGACTTCCAGTTTTTCATCCTTTGGAAAAACCTGGTCATCAGACATTCTCTCTGGCCCCGGAGTCCTCAGATATGAACTAGAGTTCTGTCGGAGTTCTGTTATCTCCACATCCAGTTGTCTCTGCTTCTAAATGTCACTGAGTCTAAAATGATGGAACATAGAGAAATCTGGTATTCTCTTTCCAGTCTAAGATCAACTGTGTTCATTTCCTGAATGCACATTCCAGGTGGAGGGGTAGTATAACGGTTGGAAACACACACTCTGGAGTCCAGCTGCTGGGCGCCAATCCTGTCTCCTACACTGACTTGCTGTGTGACCTTGTCAGAGTTGGCTCACTCTGTGACTCTGCACATTGTCCACTCGATGATGAGGAGGAGGAGAACAGTTACCTCTGTGCTGTGATGAAGAATCACAACTGTTCTACAGGGTCAGGCATACAGCCAGCATACTGGCATTGATTAATATCATCACTGTCTGTGCCCACATGTATCCCATGCGACTTGAGTTTCCATGCAGAAGTTTTGCCGTGTGTGTGTGTGTGTCTATAGATTCACAGTCTTTCGAGACAGCATACTTTCATGGTGTTATTTGAATCCTACAAGGGGGTGTGGGGGTTATTTGAATCCTACAAGGGGGTACAAGGGGGTGTGGATTCTGACTCAGCTATATCTCTCACAAGCTTTGCATGATGCTGATGTCACTGGTTTGTGGACCGTCCTTTGAGAAGCAAGGAGGGACGCTTGGATTAAAGTATAGTTAACCAAGAACCAGACATGTTAACTCAGGCTGGTGAGGTGATGGGAGGGAAGACGAAATGTGATCTCTTTCCGAACGAGGTGCAGTGTATCTTTCTAGTGGCGTAGTTGGGGTCTCTGGCGTGGAGGATGGAAAAGAAAAACAAACACTGATAAGGACACAGGTATGGATTCCTACCAGTTGATGAGAACCATTCAAACTATAGGGCAGCGAGGTTTGCAGATAACAACTGCTAAAGGGCTGACGTGAGCATTTTCTAGGACACAAGTATCTTAATAGGAATCTGACGTTACAAGGGCCTTTGTGAGACACTTCATATTTATTTGTTCTCTGTGCTTTTGCCTAGAATTCCCTCATTGAAGTCTCTGGAACCACCGACTACCTTGTCCTCTCTCTAGAACTTCAGTTTAAATAATCAGAAGTATTTTTGCCTGCTAGGCTGAGGTCCTATTTGTTAGCATTTTTAGGCACAATAAAAGAGAAAATATAAAAGTAAAAGTGGCCTTTATTCTAAGGATGTAGAGAGGAGCTCATAACCAACAGCAGTCTGGCTTCCTCTGACCGGAACATGGGGTATGGGATAGATAGATAGATAGATAGATAGATAGATAGATAGATAGATAGATATAACCTTTGACCGGGGGTGGTGCTTAGGGCAGGCATTGATGACGCACAAGGAGCTGATTGGAATTTTCTTCACGTGCACTGGGAAAGGAAAAAAGAAATTGTAATAGGGGAAGGAGGAAGTGACCTCAGGGTAAACATCCCTGATTTGGCCTTCCACCGCCACAATGTCCTGTAACTTATTGTAGGGCAAAACTCTTTCACTATTTGCTTAGTGGTTTTCAGAGGGTAAAACATCCTTCTCTGAATATTTGATTATAATCCCAGAACCAAATTGATGCCCCTACCTCCATGAGCTGTGGCTGAGAAAGCTGTCACTCCCAGACAGAGCTCCCTAGGATGTGTCTGCCTCTGCTGTGGCCCCTCAAAGCCTCCTAAGCCACATGAAGTTGAATAGTCAGGCCTTCAAATAAAGTGAACAGGAGGTGAGAGCAATAGTAAGATGATGAGATGAGCTCTCAGAGCAGCTGGGAGAGTGGTGCATGGCCCCACACCGAGGCAAACAAAGGTCTCAACACAGCTGGGGCCAACTTAGTGTACCGCTCTGGTCCCAGGTACAGCCTGGCCATGGTGCTGGTTCCCTGAATGTTATTTCAAAGCTGGAGTTGGAAGAGGGCAGAAAGGACACCAGTGTCCTAGGGCTGACTTGGTTGGGCTGAGACATTGGACCAAATGGGGTCCATTGGACCAAATGGGGGTTGATCTCTGATCTCCAGTTTCTCAGTGTTGGGTAAAACAACTTACTTGACAAGGACTGAAGCATCCCAACTGTTGGTCCCAGGCCAGTGCCTGAGTATAGCCGGGCCTTGAAGAAAAAGGGCCACAGAACTCCTACCGTGCCCTTCCTAAGTGAGAGGATGTATAGGAGGACACAGAGATTCCTCTCGACATCAGTGGGAACATCTGGCCCATCTTCAGAGAGCTCCCGGAGACAATCCCAGTCCTGACTGCCGTTTATGGGAATGGAGTAGCATTGAGAGTAATTAACAGAGAGAACAATCATAATTTGTATTCCTAAGCAGTGCATTAACTGTGTGGTGATTTATTTTTTTACTTGATCTTAACTTTAAACTTTGTCTTTAAAAAAATACTGTATTTTCCATTTGATGTGCATATTTAATTACTTTCATGCACAGCTTAATAAAAATAGATGAAAGGTTGATTTGAAGGTATAGCAGGCATTTGAAAGAACAAGGTCGTATCAGGTAAAGGAGTTAAGGAGGGAAAAAACAAACCCTTAGCTTCCTGGACACCAAGATTTTAGAACTCTCAGACTTCCAGACTTGAAGGATCCGAAAGCCAGGATCATGCCAAGCCCTTCCCCTTTCTGTGCCGTGGGGAGGAAAGGCAGTCTTTGGTCTTGAAGGAACAGTCCTTGAGTAGATGCTTTGCAAAAAGTAAGCTACTTCACACCAGAGGGAGGGAAGTTGGAGCAGCTGCAAGCTAGGAGGAGCCACTTCTGAGGGTCTGTGGTGTGCCAAGCGCTGTGCTATGAGCTTTCCATACAAAGGATTTCACTCACACATTTGTTTTCACAGTGGCCCCATTGCATAGGAATTATTAATCCCTCTTTCCAGGAAACTGTTATGAAGATTAGTGAGACACCCAAACTAAGGACCACAGAGGTGCTCACTGTTACCACTGGCTTTTGAGGCTGAACTTAAACAGAAGAGAAAAAGTAGTGTAGTTGCTCAACAGGAGAGCCCTTGCCTCGCAGGCATGAGTTCCTGGGTTCAATCCCAGACCACCAGTAAGAAAGTAGTGTATATGTAACTGGGAAAAAAATGTGTTCTCTCCTTTTCTGAGTTCACCTACCTTCGGTGCTCTTTCCAAAATGTTTGTCTTTCCACAGCACAAATCAGGACATGCCTGTCTTTCACTTTGAATTCCATCCACAGCTCCCCTCCATGTATAAACTAAAGGCCAGGCTTTCTGGCCCTGCTGCTGGCTGGACCAAGACCCAGCAGCCTCCATTTGGAGCATTCTTTGGAACACACATGCTTGCCTATCGGCCTGGAGTACCATTCTCTGTCTGTTCTTTGCTTTAGCAAAAGGCCTGCCATTTGAATAGGTGTTATGATTAATGTGGAAATGAAGTAAGGTACTTTGTGAATTAATATATCAGAGCTCAGCAAGTGGAATTAGTCTCAAATTCAATGCAGAGTTTTCTCATTTGGGGCTTGGAATGGGCAATTGGGTACAAGTAAAGCATGGAGAGAAAGCCCAAGGCCTTGGAGGACAACTCTGGACACCTCTCCACTTTCCTGTCTCCCTCGTCTTTCCAGTGTTTCCTGTTGCTCACCGTGAATACCTTGCATCCCTTCAGCGTTAGTAGCAGAAGAATCTAGAAAAGTGTGAGGCTGAGTGCTCTCACCGTCCTCCCACCAGAGGGAAGGAAGCCCCTCTGTCCCTACGTGGCCCACCTGCCCTGGCCAGTTGTCACCTTGCACCATAGGCCAGGCACTTCTGGGGGCCTCATCAGCTACCGACACTAAGCGGGGCCTGGGACATCTCCTTCCTGAGCTGGGATACCGTGTGGCTTCTTCTGGGTTGCATCCATATTTTCATATTTCATATTTCACTAAATTAAAGCAAAGTAACATTTTCCAAATGTTCAGAGATGAGGTCTGGGCCACTGTGCTGCCCTCACCTGGGAAAGCTGATGGGTGTGTGAGTGTGTGCATGTGTGTACACACGTGTGCATGTGTGTTCAAGAGCCAAATTTTCATCTCCCTCCTTTATAAATATTGGTGTGCTTTCTTGAACCAAACAAGTGATCCTAGCTCATTTCTCTGCGTATTTCCTCTCAACTGCCTTTCACTTTTTTCTTTTTTGCTTACCAACTTTCTTTCCTGGATTTTGCTGAGAATTACTTGGTTACTCAAAGAAAACCAAGAGAATAATTGCATTGGATAAATTGTTCTTTCCTCAGAGAGCCACATTGAGTCAGCCCTAAAGTAGGGTAGAAAGCTTTAAATTCACACTTATGCACCCCCTTTGGATTCTCTTATTCCAACCTGATGAAAACTATGCTCAGGCCAGGGATTTAGCTCAGTGGCATAAGTGCCTGCCTTGCAAGCGTGAGGTCATGAGTTCGATCCCTGGTACCAAAAACAAAAACAAAAACAAAAAAAACCAGTGAGTACAAGTCTCCAGTATGTGAAAATTGGAGAGACAAACCAAATTCAAGCCATACAATAGCAAGGAAACAATAGCAAGGAAATAAAATGCATTTAAAAAAAAAAAAAGAAAGAAAACTATGCTCTCAAAGCACTTTCCACCATGACACTTAGAAATAATAGACATAATTATTAATCCAACAAATAGCTGCCCACTGCCATACAGTGGGCTCAGCATCACCACCAGAACAGTGGAAAGGATTGACACAGTCCTTGCTTATGTTGGGCTTTATTGTGGTTGTGCTGGGTATTAAACCTAGGGAGTGTTGAGCTATATCCCCAGTTCTTTTAATTTTTATCCTGAGACAGGATCTTGCCAAGCTGCCCAGGCTGGGTTTGAACTTGCAATCTTCTTGCCTTAACGTCCCCAGTAGCTGGGGTTACAGGAAAGCACCTCCACAGCTGGGAAGAATTACGGACTTTGGTGGACACTGTGCCGGGAGCACGGTGCTGAAACAGGGAACAATAGTGGGAGGCACACGTAACGGCCTGGGAGCAGGGCTGGATCCAGATGACAAGTGGAGGAAGCACTGCTGACCCGGGGTCCTGTGGAGTGGAGAGGTGCTTGTCAGGACTCCAGCCCGGGGCCCAGCATGCACCAGGTACTCAGGGCCCAGCAGATGTCAAGGCGACCGTTTTCTCCCTGCTGGCTGCCATGGGTCAGTCTGGTCTCCTGACAGAGCCATGAGTGGGTTCCTCCATGGAGCCACGCGTTCCTGATCCAGGCCAGCTTTGGTGACGGGAAGCCCCTGTTGCATCTTTCTGTAGGCTGAAGACTTCCCCATAAACTGATGATATAACAAGAGGCCTGGAGGCTTTGGGGTTGGTCAGATGTCCAAAATTAGAACAGACAAGAGAGAGTCCATCCTAGTCCTCCTGGTGGCCCCTCCTATAAGAGTAACAGAGAGGGCTGGGGGGCTTAGGGTCCTTGTCCCCTAGCTTTCTGCAGGAGTAGGTAACAGTCTCCCAAAGGGAACTCAGCGTGCTCTAGCCGAATTTGGCAGGGGTGGTGACTGATGCTCATAACCCAGAAAAGCAGGGAAGGAAGCTTCAGCCCTGAAGGTGAGACAGATAATCCACCCTACCCCACCCAGCCACCCCCTACCCCTAAACCAGGCTCTGGCTGGTACCGAGTGTGACTCACAGAACTGTGGCACCTCCTGTTTACCAACGAAGCTTTCCAGGTACTGTTCCCAAGACAGGAAATGCCATTTGTGGGGCACAGAAGGCTGTGCTGTGTACGGCTAGGCCGTGCAGTCTGTGTTAGACCACTGGATGATTCCTGCGCATTCTCGCTGAGTCAGCTCATGATCGTTACTAGAAACATGGATGTAGAATCAGGTTTTATTATATTGTTACTGACACATTCTGCTTAGCCCAATGATGACTCCAATCGAGTCTGGATGGCTGAGTGAAGATGGGAAAGAAGTATCCATTATTCTAATATCAAGTTTGAGCATCTTATGTAAATTCCAGCCAGAAGTCGGGTCCAAACAGTAGGGAATAGGGTTACTAAATAATACAAATGGATGCGCCTTGAGACCACAGTGTTAAGTGAAATGAATCAGACACACAAGCTTATATATACTTAAAGAATCAAATAAAAGGTGGACAGGAGGAAACAAGGAGATAAAACATTTGCAAATGGGAAAAGGACTGAGGTGGAGGGAGGAGGAAGAGGAATGGGAAGGCAACACAAAGAGAATTAAGCTGTGTTACGTACCTGTTCCAGCTCCCCACACTAAATGTAATCTTTATGTAGTGCAAACATGTAGCAATAAAAATAATGATGGGAGGGGCCGGGGTACAGCCCAGCAGCCCAAGTGCCTGCCTGGCAAGTGTGAGAGGTCGAGAGTTCTATCCCTGTTACCCAATAAATAAATACACATATACATACATAAATAAATAAAAATAAAGAAAGGAAAACATCAGAAAGATAGACGGAGGTACTGTACATTCAGGTGGAAGTGGGTATTCAAAGACAAATGTGCTGGATGAAGTTTTCAATTTTGTAATTTTAATAGGTAGGAGATTTTCGTGATTCCCACGTCCAAAGTATGATCCCTGTCCCCATCTGCCCAGTTTCCCATGCCCCAGCAGGAAATAACCACTATTTGATAATTGCTTTCTTAAGACCCTCTTATGCATCTACAAGCCAATTCATGCTGTACTATGTTTTCCTTCTTTCTGACGTGTAGCATATTACACACCCTACTTTGCACCTTGCTTTTCTTCCTTAGCATAGCTTGGAGAGCTTTCCATTTCAGCATCTAACCTCTCTCTTTTCACCCTTGCCCTGTGTGAATTCCCCTCACCTCCGATGCACATGTCTGTGTATCCAGCCTTTTCCCACTACCAGCAGCGCTGCAGTACCTAGCCACGCTTGCACACAGGTTACTTCACAGGTATCTGTCAGGAATAGTCTAGGGACAGAGCTCAGCGTACATGTGGATTTGTGATTTTAATAGCTAATGGCTAGCAAATTGCTCTCCAGGATGACTAAAACAACTCGTCTTCCCACCAGCAATGAATAGGAGAGTCTGTTAGCCAGCTTTGGCATTTTTTTTGCCAGTCTTGTATAGTTTTTATTCATCTTTATCTTATTTAGAGCATGTTTGAACATTTCTTCATCTGTATAAAGAGCTCTTCAGGCCCTGGACAGGATAGGGTAAGGTGCCTTGGATACAAAATTGAGGGAGGCGTTTGCTAGATTGTCACCATCCTCTTTACTTTTTGTCCTAGGCTTCTCAGCTGCCCTGCACTAGTGCCAGCCTGCACGGTGCCCACCCGACCCAATGCCTCTTACATGCCTTTGTGTGATCTGTCTTCTTAAAAGCTTTCCACTTTGTTCTATGGAGTCATTAGTCTTTTCCTTCACCAGTGGGAGTTTTGCACTCATTAAAAAATTATAATATAAATTGCAGAATTTTGTTGCAGTGTTTTGTTGTTTTGTTTCAGTCAGGTAGGTTTTTTATGTATGCCTTTGCTCAAGGGTTTTTTTTTTGTTGTTGTTGTTGTTGTTGTTTTGTTTTGTCATGCTGAAAATTAAAATTTTCCTCCCCCCTCTTTTTTTAAATTAGTGCCTGTAACACAGAATAGCAATGCTCCTTTTGGGGAGCCTGCATATGACATATCTTGATCATTTTCAGTCCCTTTCCCATCTCCAAGAGTCTATCTTATAGATATTTTTTCACTGATCTTTCTTTACTTTGTTGACTTATATTTTAGGTTCCTCATGTAAGAGGAAAACATGCAATATTTTAACCTTCTGCATTTGGCTTATTTCTTCTAGCATGATGGTCTCAAATTCCTGTCATTTTCCTGCAAATGACAGAATTTCATCGTCTTATGACTGAGTAATATTCCCTTGTGTGTATATACCACACGTTCTTTATCCGTTCTTCTGTTGATGGGTCTCTAGGCCATTTCCAGAACCTAGTTATTGTGAATTGTGCTGCTGTAAACATGGGTATTAATGATCACTAAAGTATATCTTTAATTCTCTTGGAAATATACTCATGAAAGGTATAGCTGGCCTAATGGTATTTTTATTTTTAGATTTTAAAGGAATCTCTATACTGATTTCCACAGTGACTGCAGTATTTTACATTCCCAACAAAAACATGTTTCTTTTGCCTATATTCTTGCCAGCATTGATTGTCTTCTATGTTCTTGACGATAGCCCTTCTGACTGGAGTAAGAGGTAATCTCAGAGTAGTTTTGACTTGCATTTCATTAAAGATTAAGTATGTTGAGCCTTCTTCCTATACTTACTGATCATCTGCACTTCTTTTGATAAAGTCTATTCAGATAATTTTTTGATTGAGTCTATTATTTTGGGAGGTGTGTGTGGGAGGGGTGTGAGTGTGTGTGTGTGTGTGTGTGTGTGTGTGTGTTCTTTATTGAGTCAGAAGAGAAGCCAGCAAAAACTTTTTACCATTCATTCGGTACATCATCTCTTCACTTTGTTGATGGTTCCTTTCATTGTGCCAAAGCTTTTTAATTTGATATAATCCCACATGGTGATTCTTGATGTTTTCCTACGTTATTGGAATTCTGCTCAGGAAACTTTTGAGTCTACCTGTGGATGCAACTGTTTCTCTTGTGTTATTTTCCAGCAATTTCAAAGTGTGTTTTTATATCTAGGTCTTTGATCCATTTTGATTTGATCTCATTACTTATTGAGAGATAGGGATCTACTGCCAATCTTCTGCAAGTGAATAACTGTTTTTCCAGCCTCATTTATTACAGAGGCTGTATTTACTCCAGTGTATGTTTTTTGGCCCCTTAGCAAAAAATTGGATGGGGGATACTTTTATGTGGTTCTATCTTCTGTCCCATTGGTCTACATGTTGTTTTTGTGTCCCTATCATATTCTTTTCGTTACTATAGATTTGCAGTGTAACTTGAGAGCCAGCATCGCATTCAGTGCCTGTAGCTTTGCTATTTTGCTCAGAACTGCTTTGGCTAGTCTGTGTTTTTTCTGACTCCGTATGAATTTTAGGAATTTTTTAGTTCCGTGAAGAATGCTTTGGTATTTTAATAGGGATTGCACTGAATCTATAGAATGCTTTTTGGTGATATGCCCATTTTCATATTAGTTCCTGTGATCTAAAACAAGGGATGTCTTTTCATTTTCTGATGTCCTCTTCAATTTCTTTCCTCAGAGTTCCGTAACTTTTATTATAGAAGTCTTTCACCTGCTTGATTAGATTGTTTCCTTGGTAGTTAGTTTTTTTCCATGGGGAATGAGATTGTTTCCTTGGTTTCTTTCTTAGTGGGTCCATTACCGGTGTACAGGAATGCCATTCATTTTTGTGTGTTGTTTGTATCCTGCCACTTGGCTGAATTTATTGGATCTCAAAGTCTTCTGGTGGAGTTATGTTGGAGTCTTTTATGTAAAACATTATATCCCCTTCAAATAAGGATAATTTGACTTCTTCTTTTCCTATTCATATTCCTTTTCTTTTTCTCTTGCCTGACTGCTGTGGCTAAAATTTCAAAAGCTGTATTGAACAGGAATGATGAAAGCAGACATTCTTGTCTCATTCTTGATTTTAGAGGAAATGAGTTCAGTTTTTCCTTCATTCAGTGTGGTATTGGCTATGGGCTTTTATCAATTTAAAGTAAGATTCTTCTATGTCTGTTTTCATCAAGGTTTTTTCTTATCATGAAGAGATGTTAGCTTTTGTCAAAAGCTTTTTCCGCATTTGTTGAGATGATCATATGCATTTTGTCCGTGATTCTATTTATGTGGCATATTATATTTCTTGATCTATACATATTGAACTATCTTTGCATCTCTGCAGTGAAACCAATTTGGTCATGGTATATGATCTTGTTGATCCCTTTTGGAAGAATCCTATTAAGGATTTTTACATCCATATTTATCAAGAAGATTAGCCTGGAGTATATTTGTTGTTGTGTCTTTATCTGTTTTGATATCAGGGTAATGCAGGCTTTATAAAATGAGTTTGGAAGCTTTCCTTCCTTTTTATTTATATGGAAAAATTTGAGGAGCATTGGTGTTAGTTATTTTCTAAAACTCTGATAAAATTCAGTGGTAAATCCATTGGGTCCTGGGCTTTTCTTAGTTGCTAGTGTTTTTATTCTCACATCAGTTTTATTGGTTATCAATTTGTTTAGGTCTTCTTGGTGTATTTCAATAGGTCATTTGTATCTAGGAATTTGTCATTTCTTCTTGATTCTATTTATAGCAATATAACTTTTCAAAATAATTTCTAATGTGAATTTCAATGGTATGTATTGGTATGTATTGTTATTTAACCTTCTTTTATCTCTGTTAACTTGAGCCTTCTATCATTTTCTGTTGGTAAGTTACTAACTGAATGTTCTAGTATACTTTATCTTCAAGTCTTGATTTCCTTCTTCTGATTTATCCTGTCTATTGCTGAGACTTTCAGTCGAGTTTATTGAGTAATTTATTGAGTTATTGAGACTTTCAGTTGAGTTTATTGAGTAATAATTATTTCAGCTGCTTATTTTTTTTTCTTATTTAATTTCATCAATCACGACATACCAGTTTTTAAAATTCCTTTTCTAGGATTTCACTCACTAATGTATGTATGGGATCAGCTTTTGGAGAGTTTTCAACTTTTAAAGACATCTTGTTGCCTTCTTTTCTCATGATTCTTATATTTTTGTTTTGAAGTTTATTTCATTAGTGTCTTTCTCCATGATGTGCTTTCGGCTTTTGGAGTGACTCAAAGTGACTCTTCAAAGTACTAGGTTCAATCGCTAGCATTGCTTTTATAGGAGAAACAATTACAAGTAATATCAGCATCCAAAGATCCAACAATATATCAACATATAATTTAAACTTGTTTAAAAAGCTCTACACTCTAGGGCCAGGGATATGGGTCAGTGCCACAGCGCCTGCCTAGCAAGTGTGAGGTCGTGAGTTCAATTCCCAGTACAAAAAAACTAAAAATTAAAAAAATAAAAAGTTCTCCACTCTTTCACTAGCCAAGGAAGGTAGAGGAATAATAACATGTTAAAGAGGCAGGGAGAAAAGAGAAAAAAAGAAAAAGGGAAAAAGGAAAGAGGGCATAGAGGTTTGAATGGTTATATGAGGAGGAGGAAAGAATGAAAGAAGAAAGATGGGAATATAAGTGGAAAGAAAGATACAGGGAGATCGATTCCAGTTAACAAGCCAGCAAAAACATAAAGTTAGAAGCCCCGTGTAACAACCCTAACTGGGGGAGAACATGACAAAACAAGGTAGTTCTATGAAAGCAAAAACAGTGACTGGTACTCACACAGTTATGTACATACATACCGCTGCTCAGACACGCTCACACTTAAAGGGGAAAATAGGTTTTAAAGATACTTATGTACAAGAAAAGAAGAAGGGACAGAGGTAAGGTTTGAGAGGCTATGAAAAGGGAAGGAAAAAAGAGAGGGGAGAGCTATAAATGGAAAGTGAGAAAGATGCAGGAAGATAACATTTAGTAACGCCTGTGATACAACCCTTGAGGCGAGAAGCATTATGTGACCGAGTAAGACGTAACAGAAGTGGGTAGGGCACACAGGGTCTGTGCTTGCATTAGGGCCATTGGTGCCCAGTCTTCTAAAGCTGCTGGGTTGACCCCAGACTCAGAGCCCCTCCCCCTGCAAAACCCCACACTGATCACCCCCGCTGCAATCAGACTGCTCATGTCTCGCAGTGCCTCTGCCCTGCCCAGATCCTTCCAGACCAGAGCGAGTTTGGTCTCGTGCAAAGAACTGGAACTAAGCTCTTTCTCCAGGTTACATGATTTTAGTGGCACCATGTCATAGTCACTTTTTTCCTGGGCACGTGCTAAATCTTAGGGCGGGTAGGCACTTCCTTCCAGTAGTGGGGTGGCTGGCATAGCTTGGAGTTCCAGAAAAGACAGGGTTTTTCTAAGCGTAGGCAAAGATGCAGGATGCTTTCCCACTCTAATTCTGCTGGAGCCCAGTTTGATGCTTGTTCTCTTGGTGGACGGGGACTTCTGAAGTGACTTCCGAGCTGACCCAGGCTGAATCTGGAGAGAGGGATGGGAATGACCACTCCACAGCCCTCTGTCCAGGAGTGGTCAGTGCTCACAGCCCTGTGCCCAGTTTTCCTTTTCTGCTTGCACAAGAGGGCAAGATGCCCCTCCCTGACCCAGGCACAGCATGGTGCTGGAGTTTGCTGGTTCTGTAAATTCACCTCTCTTTCTAAATACAGATATTCTTCCCAGAATGACCTACTCGTTAACGACTGTTCAGAGTTACCACCAAACCACGCTGTTCAGACTTGCAACCTGCTGCTCAGACTTGCAACCCATCTGGGTTTGGGGGGGTGGTTTTGTGGTACAGTTCTGTACATCCTGTTGATAGAGCCTCAGTGTCAGTACACCTTGTTTATACAGTGCAGTAATTTTTCCTGATTCTGCGGTACAGTGTAGCGCTGTAGTTTCGTGTCCTGTTGTACATCACAGCATTGCGTAAAAGAGTTAACGCAAATAAAAGCAAAGTCATCAGGTTAGTGTTTCCCTTGACTGTTTCTTTGTTCTGAATCTTAGGCACATACTTTATACGATTACTCATTTAGGGACCAATTCATTTAACAACCTCGTCGTGCAGGAAAAGAACTTGACCATTAAACGAAGAGTGTCTGTACCAGTATTTTGGGGTTCTGCGTGGTTGCCAGCTCTTTCCAGATGTAGTCTGACAGCTTCCTGCGATCCCTTGTCTCCTCTCAGACCTGCCTACCTGTCGATTTGCAGGATACTCCAGAACCGCGATGGTGAGCCTTGTAGAGCGTTCTGTGACGCTGCAGCCTGCTGTGGCTCGCACGGCAGCGGTCCCTCACCAGGGCTCCAGGGCAGCTTCTGAGTACAGGCCACCCGCAGCCCACCAGCTTCCCAAAATCCCTAACATTTTTTTCGATGGAGAATTTAGCAACTTTCTCTTTTATTATTCTGGATTTTGTGTCATGGGAAGGCCTTCTCGATGGTGAAATTATATATAAATTCTCTTGCTTTTTTTATGGTTCCGTGAGTTCATTTTTTATTTTACATTTAATAATCCATTTGGACTTTATCCAAGTGTATCCTGTGAGGTGTCGATTCGATTTAGTTTTTTTTTCCACTCCCTTTTTTTTATGGGCTATTCAGATGCATGGATTTCATTTTGGCAGATTCCTGTGCAACCATGGAACATGCTTTGGCGTCACTTTTTTTTCAAGTGGCTGCCCCGCTCCGTTTTTACTACAACCGTGCGATTGCTTATCATTTTGAGGTTCCCTCTTCACTGCTGTATGGATAAACAAGGTCCGCGGCCTCCCCCCAAATGTATACACACTTGAACAGTTCACCATACTGAGTTTCTAGAAGCTAATGGTCATCCCCTTTGCACACCTCTTACAATTGTAGAGGCCAAAGGTCGTTTGTTTATGTCTCATGCTATCTCAAGAAATTTAGTATTAAAATATTTATACAAGTTTTTCTTTTCCTGGTGTATACTTTTTTTTTTTTTTGGTGGACTTTGTATATGTTTTGGGCTTCCTGTTCTACTCCATTATTCTAGCTGTCCATTAAACATACAGAACATGCATTTAGGAAGAGAGATACAGCACACTGGCACTCGGGGTTACAAAAGGTGAGCTTGCGCTTTGCTTGCGGCAGATGTGCTCAGGGACTCCACATGGAATCCCCTCTCTGGTTATGGGCCAGCCGAAGAGGCCGCTTATGTTGAGGAGCCTTTGTGAGCCTTCCCATTGACATTAGGCCATTACTTGCTCCAGAAACGTAGCGCCTATGGGCGGCACAGCTCCGGAGGTAGTTTCTGTCAGTCAGTTAGTAGATAGTATCGCCCACAAGTTTTATTTTTTTGTAGATCTTATCAGTTTTAAGTTTATTAACTCATCTCCTGATGATTTGAAATTCACTGTTTTCCCTACTAACTTGTCTCACAGGAAAGTGCTAATACGTCAGCGAAGTGCTTAAGGATGTTCTGGTTCTAGTTTCCGAACAAAGTCTCAAGAGAGTGACAAGAGAAAAGCTTATTTCTTTACGCTGCTTCTGGAGGAAGGAAGAGGACTCATTCACACTTAAAAGGATCAGATGGGGTCTGGTGTTGCACACTTATAACCGCAGCACCCAGAGGCTGAGGCAGGAGGATTGCCATAAGTTCACAGCCAGCCTGGGCTCCATAGTGAGTTCAAGACCAGATGAACTACGTAGAGGGACCCTGTCTCAAACAAATAATAAAAGGATCAAATATGATCATACATATAAAAAGATCTTGGATTCAAATATGTGCTTTCGAATACTGCTTCATTTTCTCAAAACTACTTGGCAAAACCTTCATGTATATTTGTCTCTCTTATAAGAGCTTTGATGAGTTTTTTGTAGGGTTTTCAAATACATGATTAAATAAAGTACACTTGCTCATGTTTCAGTGGTGCTTAATATGCCCTTGCTATTATTTCTCACCTGGGAGGGGGGAAATTATATATATATATATATATATATATATATATATATATATATATATATACACACACACACACACACACACACACATACATACCCCTCAGAGTGAGGCTGTGGGTTATCCAGCACTTAGTAATGGGAGTCTTTATCTTATTTGCTGTTTCTGTCTTTATAGATTATGTAGCACAATAGCAAGTCAGTGTGAGACTTGCAGTGCTTATGGGTGATCTTCCCCCCACAACCCCAGACCTTAGGAAGGATGGGTATGAAAGGTCTTCTAAAGCTGGTAGATAGTGACATCTAGTGTTCGCCACTGAAATTACTCATCTTTTTTAGTGGCTCGTGAGAAAATCTAATTTATTGTGAGCAGTAGACTAAATAAACCAAAATAAAACACATGGAAGTTGAGTAATGGGAACAAGAGCTGGGGGGCAAATATGAAGTAGGAACACGATTTTTTCCTTTTGACAATGCCAAGAATAAATAGCAGCTTGGGGCAGACTTAGTTCCAAATTAGTTATCTTACATTAGTCCCCTTTGTCCCTTCCCAAAGCTGGTGTAGTGTGAACACCCAGCCATGTGACCCTGAGCAGGTCACATAATTGCTCTGAGGCTCCATCTGTCAACTGGAGATTCTGAGGCCCCTTCATGTGTATCTGGGGGGTTAAATGAGACGCTGTCTCCCGGGTAAAGATCTGGACTCAGATGGATCTTGACATCGAGGGTTGCAGAGACAAACACTGACTTGAGATTGGACCCCGTTATGAGCAACAGGGGCCACCTCGTGATATGCACAGGAAATGCAGGTTGTACGAGGCTCAGGTGAAGAGAATCGTGGGGTTTACAAGGCCCTGGGGTTGCAGAAGCTGTTACTCCATGACTTGGGGTACCAGGCATGGGAGACAGGAGCAGAAGGAAGCCTTCAGGGTCTCAAGGTAGAGTGCTTCATTGTAGACCTGTAAGAAGCTGGAGTGACCCTCAGTAGGGGTGACTCCTGCTGCCATGCACAGCTGGGGCTTGTTACATCTCTCAGTTTCAACTTCTGCAAAATGGGTCGATCACAACCTTGACCTAGCGGGTAGTGAGGAAGAAAGGAGAAGATGCATGGCAGAGCCTTAAGGAGCTCGATGCCCAGCACAGATGAGCAGTAATAACCCTCATTACTGTCCAAGGAAGATGAAGGCAGACACACAAAACTCAGGTGCATGCCTCTTTGCTCCTGCCTCCATTCCGTCCACTGCATTCCCCAGAGACACTCCTGTTCCGCTCTCCCCCACCCAGGCTGCCTGTCCACTGTGCAGCCGGGCGCTGTCAGTCCCTCCCTTTTGCTCAGTCCCCTGGCCCTGTGACCCTTATCGCTTCTATGAGGTGGTTCACACCCCTGGCCTCCCTCATGCCAAGGAGTCCTGGGGGAGAGACCACCGAGCTTGGGTGCTCGGGGGAGCTGCTGGTAGAATTGAGGAGGAAGACACCAGAGGGAGAGGAGGAGACGGAGCAGGACGTCCATGGTGTCTGGGTGAACCGTTCTTACGATTTTTCCTTTAGTGTTGGAATCTTTCAAAATACAAAGTTGGAGGGGAAAAAGTAAAAAAAAAAAAAAAACGTTTCCATCTTCCTCACTGAATTCACAGCATTTCTTTCTAGGGAGGCTGGACATGGCTCTGTCACCTGTCACTGGCTCCCTCCCCTTCCTCCTCTGGTCTCCCTGCACTGCTCGGGCGGGCGCTGTGACCAGAGTGGGCGCTGTCCCTGCTGCTTCTGCTGCTGGGAGGTCTCTCTGCCCCAACGGGATCTGTCCCATCTATTGGGTTAACTCAGAGAAAAAATAGATTGTTCCCCTTATTCACGAGAGCACTTCCCCCGGTGTGGCTTAGAAGCCACAGTGTGCTTCTGATGGTGCAAGGAGTGGCAGCACTAAAATTTGCAGAGAGGGAGGGTTGAAACAGCCCTCGGATAATGTCAGCTCAGAGGTGAAAAAGCCTCCTGTGTGTCGTCGCTTCTAGCTCCCCCTGCTGGGCATTTGCAGGGCTGCATCATCTGAGACCTTGTTTGGTTTTTTTTTTAAATCTATACTCTGTGCTTTTTGAAAAGCACAAAAGGTGCCTATTCACAGCTGCGTCCTTTCCGGCTCCCTCTGCTTAAACTGCTGAGCTACTCAGTGAGTCGGCACACAGTGAGCAAGTGTGAGTTCAAAACTAAAGCAGAGGCGCGTACCAAATGCTCTTCTCATGCTTCTGTTTCCTTTCATTTCTTTTTGGGAAGAAAGAGCCTGAGGCAGATCCTGGAAGTGAAGACTGCTACTTGTCCCTAGGGTCCCTCATGTTGTAAGGGTCTCACTTGAGGACCAGATGTTGCCTGTGCTAGGATTGCCCGAGACTATTTAAAAGATAGGAGATGTTTGGTCAACAAAAAAACGATTTTTCCTGCCAGGCATAATGTCTGTAATCCCAGGACTCTGGAGGCTGAGGCAGGAGGCCTGCTGTGAGTTTGAGGCCAGCCGGAGCTCCGTAGTGAGTTCAAGGCTAGCCTGGACTACATAATGAGACCCAGTCTCAAAAAAAAAAAAAAAAGCCTCCTAAACACTAGGCCGTCCCAACATGGAATCACCTCTCCTACGTGGTGCTGCCTTTCCCGTTCACAGCCCCGTGGATGGCCCATAAATGAGCGATGAATGCGAGACAGGTTGAGCAGGCAGAAGGAGGCGGATAGCTGAGCGCGACAGTGACCAGCGGTGCAGAGAACGGATGTTTACACTGAATGCAGGTTTGGTTGGACAGAGCCATTGCTGGATTCCTTCCCATTTGTGATACCGCAACTCCAGCGATGAAGAATTCAGCAGAAAATCTAAAGTGCTGAATGAGCCCGGAGTGTCCCAGATTGCTGGTGTCTCCTCAGTGGTCATCAGTGCCACAGCTGTCAGTGACCCAGTCACTCTTCAGTGTGATTCTTGGTCAGAAGGCAGAGATGTGTGAGAATCACCGGGTCCTCCGTGGTGCCAGCCTCAGTCCCCCGCACTCACGTGTGTCTGATGGCTCCCAGTCCCGCGGGCCAAATTCCCGATCCGTATCTCCCCTTTCTCCCTTGCTTGGGTGCACGCCTTTACTTCTCTTTTGTATTTTGCACCAAAGCGGCGGGCTTCTCCCCACTGCACTCCTTCTCAGTTGAGCTTTCACGTCACTGCTGGAGGGATTCTGAAGCACGCATCAGTCGGTGACCACTCTGCTTCTGTGCCCACTCTGCCTCCTGTACTGTGCCAGGTGGAAGTCCAGACTCCAGAGCGCAGTGCCCAGTGCAACCTGTGGCTCGACCCCTGCCACCCTCTGCGTTCCCTGCCGCCACAGACCCTGTGCCGCTCTTGGGTGTCTTGTCTGTCTTGATTCTCCCTGAAATGCCTCTTCCGCCCTGCACACGTGGCACAGAGCTCTTCTCCCTGCCGGGCTCCACATAGGTGTTGTTTCTTTCGCAGCCCTGTTACCTGTGGCTCCCTCTCCCTACGGTGCCCCCAGTAGAACTCAGTCAGGACACCTGTGATCCTTTATTGCCCTTTTTGACTCACACATCTGCCTACCCAGGATGCCCAGAAATGCCTGGACCTAGGGACCACTCTCGTCGTACTCATCTTTGGTCCTCCACTGCGTGGCACAGGGGGTCAGCACACAGTGCTTGCTCAGATATGTTACTCAGCCAGCCACGGGTGGCTCTGGGACACTGCACTGTCCCTCTGGAGCTGTGGGCACTATGGGATCTGTTCATTCTTCACTAGGTCTTTCTGGATGCCCGTGACCTCATGGCCACGCAGGATGTCTGTCACCCCCAGAGACCTTTCTGACCCCGTCCACCTGATCTGCAGGGGACTCTCTGTGTTCTCAGAGGGTCCTCCTGGTCATTTCAAACAGGGATAGCAAATAGCTGCATAGTCTAACTCCTGAAACTCAGAGCATTGGTTAAGATCATTGTTCCGACCGATTGAAAAGTGGTGATTTAACCGAAGTGATGATTTCACTAATTTCCCTTCAGACATGAAGCATGATGCCTAATGGGCTTTTCATGATACAGTGTTTCCACATATGCCAAATGCAGGTTCGGCTAAGGTCAACCGTGGAAATGAGTGCTTCCTTTAGCCCTTTACCGAGTGTCTGCAGGATGGCTCCACCTAAGGGCTAACGGGGCCTCCAACCTGAGACGGTAAAGCCCATTCTCACCACAGCCTCTGGGTCCTCCAGAGAAAACAACCTCAGCAGCATAGGTGTTTTCTTCTGTCTTCATGAACAGCACCCAGTTTGCCAGGCCAGAAGTGGGAATATCAAGCCCTGTCCCTCCTCCCTTTCCCACTGCAGCCAGGGGCACAGAGGTGCGAGGGCAGTGCCTGCGGGGCAGGCGTCTGTGTGTGGCCATCTCTCCGTGTCTGCTCCTCCGTTGGCCTTGGGTGCCTTCAGAGCAAGGCACTTCCAGCTGCTGATAGCAGAAACCCTGATGTGGAAGGCTGCACAGTAGGAGGGATTATGTCACCGAAGTCCAGGAACCTGGCAGCTCTCAGGCTGGCCAGGGCGGGGAGTTAGTGGCATCATTGAGGTCCGGCTTCCCTTCATCTTTCCACTCTGCTGACCTCAGGGCGGCTCCTGCCGCTCACTTCATGCAGTTTTCAGGATGTCCTGCTGGGGCTGGGAAGGAAGAGCCCATTCTGCAGAGGAAGAGGACACATGCCCTGGAATGGCACACAGAGGTGGCTGCTGCTGCCCTCTTCCCCCGCGAAACTAGGTGATTCCCGAACGCTCAGCTCGGAGTTGCCTGGGGAGGGCTTCTCTGACTGCCTCCTTCCTCTGATGCCTGCCTTGGAGCTGATCCCACTGGACCACCTGGGCTTTACAAGGTTCCCCATCCCTGTGCCAGGTTGGGGCTCGGCTACTGTCTGTGGCATGGGGTGCACGTCCCCAGGAGCCCGTGTTCAGGCAGGAGGCGGCGCTAAGGGCCCGGGACGCTCACCAGTGGGCGCTCTCCTTTCTGCAGAGAAACGGCAGCTGCCTTAGCAGCTGTGCCTGTCTGCCATCTGCTGTGTTCCATTTCAGGCCATGGGTCTGGGGTGGTGGGGACTCTTCTCACACAAACATCGTCAGGGCTCGGTTAGGGGCGAGGGGGGCTGGATAACGTGCCTGCATGGGCTGGCGTCACCTCCAGCGGGCGGTGAGATGATCTGCTCCATTTGTTGTTCTCTCTGCCTGCCTGAAACCCAGTAGCTGCCCTTGAAAGTTGTCACATGGAAGTAGTACCGTGTCCTACATACGGGCCTCACGAGACCTGGCTTAAATTGTCCCCCGTTCCCCATGGCAGAGACCATGTGGGAAAGAACTAGGCCTATCTCAATTCTAATCTTTGTAGCATTCAGCAACAGCGCTTTGAGTACATATGATCGTGCAGTAATAGAAATTAGATTTGTTTTCTTTTTTTCTTACACAAGGAAACTCGAAAAACAGAAACAATAATTGCCTCATTTGCTAGAGATATTACTGCCCTGGGGCTCTTGCTGTGGGTCTTGCTGTGGGTCTGTGTGGCTGATAAAGAAAGATGCAGGGAACAAGGATTTGCCCAGTGTGATCTGTAGTTACCGCCACTGACGTCTAGATGGTGCTCATACACCGAGCAAGAAACCGTTTACTCACGCTGTTAACCTGTTGGAAACCAACGAATTCTGGAATTGAGGTGGTGAAAAGTTAATATCGGTGGCTCTCAGGCGTGGCTGGTGGATGGATTGGTGGAAGGAGAGGTGGTGAAAACTGGGAACCGCTGGAAACACATGCGATGATTACGTACAGATCCCCTTACCTCTGTTCATGCTCCCTGTCGGCCTCTGCAGCAGGCAGACTGGTCCTGCCTCAGTCTACCTACCTGGCTAGCAGATACCCTCAGCACTGCCTGAGGCATCCAGGGACACCTGTCCCATTGGTCATGTACCCCAAGATGATCATCAGAGGAGACTCAGTGGCCGCATCAGGACTTTGTGACACTGATGGTTAAGGCTTAATGTGTTGAGTTAGTAATTGGAGGATTAGCTTTCAAATTCCTCTTGAAAACATAGCAACCTGTATTATTGTCCAACGCCACTTGTGTAAAACTCCTTTCTACTGACTGATCCAATTATCTAGAGGTACCCTGGACACTGCTTCCCTGTGGTAATACATGAGAGCTCAGGAAGACATGAGGTCCAGTGGGACCAAAGAAGCTTGGGGTCAGAGAGCTCTGGGTTCCAGTTTGAACTCTTATCACTTACTACTGTGTGACCTTGGGCAGGTTCATCAGCCTCTCTGTGTCTCAGGAAAATGGAGGTAATAATCACACATATTTCACAGAGGCTTTGGGAAGTTTGAATGAGCTAGATCTATGTAAAGCACTCAACACGGGACCTGCTACACTGTATCGGCTCTTACAGCTGCCATCTAATCTGACACAAGTCACGGGTGTCAGTGATGTTAATCCCTTGACCCTATTCCATGCAGATGTTTTATAATCATTGTAACTTGAGTCATAAAAAGTCCTGGGACTAAAATGAGAAGTAAAACAGTGAAGGTAAAAACCGAGGTGCAGGTTAAAGTAGCATTTTAGAAATAAGACTTATTCAAGAGGAAATTGGTCGGCACCCAAAATACAGAACTACCAACCCATGAAAAGCAGATTTTAACACCAACGTGTAGTTATGAGATTTACTGGTCTAAGTCTTTGTCTAGCTCTTGAGGCAGCTGTCTCCAGATTCATAATGGGATTTGTAGACACTTAGGGAAAAAACCACTTAGGGTTAAAAGTAGGAAAAGAAGCCATTCCCCAGGTCACAGTCACCAGCATGGGCCCAGGTGGCCCTAAGTGAGATGTGATTTGCAGATCCAGATGGAGTCAAAAGAAGGGACAAAGAGAAAGGTCTGATGTTGGCCAGATAGATAAATCTGGCAGCGCATGTTTGAAAGCTCCAGGGACGGCAGAGCTATTGCCAGTGTCGCTAGTGAGTCCGCTGGCCAGACGTCCACATGGTCTCCTGTTTGCCAACCAGGTGGCACTGGATCCGAGAGGAAGGCTTTGCCTGGGACAGGAGTGGAGACTCATCCTGCGGACGCCCTATGATTGCAGCCCCAGGAGGGCGGGCAGGCAGCCGAGGGTGCCTGTGGGCCTCATTGTCACCCAGGAGCGCCGTGCCTGCCCATCAACGCTTGGAGGAGAGGACAGGGAAGGAACAGAACGTGCCTTGAGCTGCGCCTCCACAGATCCAAGTTCTCATCCAGCTGTGATCGCTAAGGAGCTATATGCCCATCAGCAAGTTGCTTCTGCCTCTGAGTGTCGCTTTCCGTATCTGTGTGAGCTGTCGCTTTGATGTGACTGAGCCTGAATCGCTCTCAAGCCCATTTCCACTAGAGGCACGAGGCTGGGGCCGGTGGCATTTTGTCTTCTGGGCAGTAAAGTCAGCATTCCTGGTTTGGACTCCTGTCTGGACAGCCTGAGCTCTTGGACAGCTCCTGTCTCACAGTGTGGACATGCCCGTGTGTACACACTTGTGTACCAGGCTTGGTGCATAGGGCTGCTGGACTCCAGTCTTGCGTATACCACTCTTTCTTAGTCAGCTCCACCTCCCTTGAGTCTGGGCTCATGCCACAGGCTCTCTGTACCCCACCTGGGCCCCAGCTCTAGGCTGGCACTTCCTGTATCCCCTCAGTGGCCTCTGCCACTGTCTCAGCTCTTCTCACTCCTAGACTCCCCACACTCCCATTTCTCCTCTCCTGCAGCTGTCCTGGGTTGCAAGGGACACTCTGTGCAGTATCTCTCAGGTCCCACTTTCCTGTGTGAGCAGGAAGACACAGCTCACTTTGGCTTTTGGTTCCCAGAGCACTCTGGTCTTAGAAGGCAGACCTTTAGGAGGTTAATTAGTTTAGCTGAGGTCATAGGGATGGGGCCCCATGGTGGGATTAGTGTCCTCATAAGAAAAGACACCAGAAATCACACACTGCCTCTCTGTCTTCTCTCACACCCACCGAACAATTGGTTTTACACTGAACAGTTGGTTTTCAGTGACTGTCTCCTAAATGTTGGCATTGAGTATCAGCTGTGAACTTGGGTGTCATAAAAAGTGAAGCCGAACTACATTAAATGATGTCTGTCTGCTTGTTAGGAGCTTTGCCGTCAAGTGGTGTCACAGGCAGCGTCTGAAGTTGGTGAGCATGTGCAGTTGTGACATCTCTGGTGAACATCTAAAGGAGGGAGACGTTAAAAAGCAGCTGTGGTGGCCATTGCCTTCTTGGCCTGACAGCCTGAGAGGTGGGCACCTCCAGGCGGCGCTTGCGGGCATGGGGGCACTGCATATAGACCCACCATCCAAGATGGGTAAATGCTCATTAGGATGAAGAATTGCAAGGAAAATAACTCAGCAAAAAACGTACATTTAAAACTGCTCTTCCCTCTCTTGCTCCTCTAGGAAAGAAAAAAATTTTTAAAAGGAATAAAACTTAATGTTCAAGTCAAACAAGGCGGTTTCTGTACATTGCTGTAATCGGATAGCTCTGAGGAGGAGGGTGGAATCATCCCTGGCCTGGCCTTCGGGGCTCAGCTGCCAAAGACAGAGGCAGCCTGGCCCCTCTCCCAGCCCCGGGGCTCCAGGGCCGAGGAGCCCACGGCCCACGTGTGACACCTCGCTCTTCAGATACTCTAATTTATAGTTAACGCCTTTTAAGAAAACAAGAGGGAGAAAAAAAATCTGGTTCATATTATGGCAACTTGCAGTGAAGGGAAGTTTGGGAGTTCAAAGGAAAACTGTCCCAGGAAAAGCAGAGGCTGTTAAAATTCATCCTAAGTGGTCAGGACGGTGATTGAAAAGAAGGCTTTCTAGGGGCGACATTGGCAGCCTGGTCATCCCCCTTCCCCGAGACCCTTCTCTCTCCAGTCATGTCTTCCTGACACCCAGGTCATTCCAGAGAGCAGCAAAATTCACAAGGATTGGTTCCTAGGACTTGATAACCAAATGTATGCATAAGCGCCCCAAGGCTCAATCCAAGGGATCAGAAACCCAGGAGTAAGCATGCTGTAAACCAGCACCCTTCGGACCCAGATGGTTTGATTTTCTGTTCCAGTCTTCTCTGGTTGGATCAGAGGGGCCCTTTCTCTGCCTGTGCCCACCTTGGCCACCCACAGATGTCTGCCTCACCTGCTGGTCCTCTGGGGCTCAGTTTCCCAGCAGGAAGAAGTGCCCAGCTGGTTTCTCTGAACCAGTCTGTCCTTTGTGAGCCTGCTAGAGAGCTGCGAGCAGGAGAAATGAAGGCGGAGGAAGCAGAGAGAGCTTTGCGAGCCCCTTCCCCGCTTTCTGCCTGACACTGAAGCCTTGGGCAGCCCTAGGACAGGATGCAGAGGTAGCAGCACATTCACAAAATCGGCAGAGATGGGGTAGCAGGTTCGTCGTGGAAGGCGCTCTTCCGGGTGCTCTTCTGGCTGGGGGAACTCAGAAGCCTGTGGTCTACGCTCAGCGAGTTGCTTTGGAGGGTTCAGTGGAGCGGAGCAGTATAGCTACTCCCTTGGCCCCGCTGCCTACAGCATGAGGACAGCCCTTGCCTGGAATCAGCAGCTGTCATTCAACCCCAGGGGAGCCTGCTTCTCAGGGCAGGTCCCCACTGCCATCAGCCCTGTTTCCAGCAGGAGAGAGCCATTCCTTTGACCTCAGAAATTGACCTATAAAATGCTGCACTCCCTGGCAGCTACGACACCTGGCCTGGTGTGAAAACGAATGTGGGAATATAATCCTTTCCAGATGAACCCCAATTCGAGGGGCAGGTGGGGGCAGGAATGAGAGTGAGAAGGGGCAGAAATTGGACCCAAGGAGATGCTGAAAGGGCGGTGGGAGGTGTCAAAGACAAACTTGCTTCCTTCACCTCGGGTGGCCCTGGGTGGGTGCAAGGGGGAGCGATTCTTTGTGCTTTTACCCTCAAATCTTAAGTCTTTTTGTTTGTCTTGAGCAGCAGAGGCTGTTGATCCTCCGTTTCCTTTCTTTCTGAGCCTGCCAGAGGTTCAGGGTCCGGCTCGGCCCAGTTTGACCCACTGACCTCTTAGATTGGGCCACCTTTTGTAAACAAAGTCAGGGTTTGACCGCCTGCATTAGAATCCTCCAGTATGAATGACATTATTTTGTGATGTTTGGTTTGGGTACAGGGAAAGAACTCTTCTCTTCCTCCCTTTTCCTCTTGTGGTTTACTTTGGATTACTTAAATAAGTAGATTGAAAACACTCCCTGTTAATCATCCAAAGAGTGCTAAGGCAGAACGTCATGTTTATTCATTTATTTTTCCACCCCATGTACCCCCCTTCACCTCAAATGTTAAGGCAGTCTTAGGCCTGACTTTTTCCTTCGCAATTTCTTCCACTTCCTGAGAGAATTCTTGCCAGCAGGAAAAGGAGCACCTTGAAGATACGGGTACGGTGACGATGCCGAGACGCTCATTTATGTTGCAGAAAAATGGAACAGCGATGTTTCATGCCCCGTGGTGGTGACCTGGCTACTATACCAAGCTCATCACCTGCTCACCTCACCCAAACCCCCAGACAACCTTATTAGGGAGATTGTGTTATAACCCAGATTTCACAGAGGGGAAAAAACTGGGGCATGCAGCAATTTGATGTTGTCCTGGCGAGCGGCTGGGTCCCTCTGCTGAGGGACCTGGGCGTCTGGAGCGCCCCCCCGCGGCTGCTGTGCTTCACACTGAGCCCTGATCCTAGAAGTCAGAAGAGGTGGGTGAGGCGGAAGAGGAAAGGCCTGACTTCTGCGTTTGACCGTAGCGTGGAGAGTTCCTGTTTTTAGCCTCTTCCCATAGCAGCAACCATGAAGTGTCCCTTCAGAGTGTCATTCAGGGGTGCTTTTGGTTGCCAGCTCAACCTGATAAAGTGAGGGTCCTGGGGAACTCCAAGAGCCCCTTCTGGGACTCATCCAGGGCCTTAGATAGTCTTTCCCTGGAAGCTGTGGTCGCCACACTGACTCATGAGCCTTACCTTCTCGAGAGGCAAGGTGTGCCATCGTGGGGCTCCCCTAGACAGAGAGGAAGACCCCATGGGGTGCACAGTCACCCTCTAAGAAGCTGACCTTGGGATGACAGAGGTGCAGGTGTCTCCGGCCTTGTCTGTCCCGCCCGGGGTTAGAAGTGGCACCTCATGACGTGGCCTCCCATCTCCATTCTCTCCCAGCATGACCACCTCAGTCATCTTGTTCATGGGTCTTACTAAGTCCACGCTCACCCTGGACCTTGTCACTTGCTGTGATACTGCCACCAGCACTGCACCCTGGGCTCTTTGTCCTTCATGTCCTTGACGCTTCCTCCTCTGACCAGTTTGTCCCCAAGGCCAGTTCCTGTGATCTTCTGCATGGATGTCTGGTGAGTGTGAGGTCTGCATCCATCTTGCTCACCATCGGATTTCTAGCATGGCGCCCTACGCATGCTTGTGGCAGGAACAAATGAATTCAGAGGATCTTGGGAGTCAGCAATGTCTATCACCCTTTCCCAGAAGACACTTAGGCTTTCCCAGGCCTGAGATAAAGTATTAAAAGGGTTGCAATCCTGTAAAAATATAATCTTGTTATAATAAATCTCTTTTGCATATGCACTGGTTTAATTCTTTAATAACCATGGGTAAATTATTACGATTGTTATCAATATATCTCTTTCACTGATGATAAAACTACAGCTCAGAGAAGTTCAGTGAATTCCCCAAAATCATGTTATCGTTGAACAAAGATTTCATGATATAAATACACAAGGAAACGTGACTTGCGTAACTATTGTTCAGGAATGAGTGGGAAACGCTTAGGGTTTGGAGTCAAAAGGTTTATTTTGTCTTAGTTTGTGGTTTAGTATATTTATAGAAATATTATCGTAGACAACATACTTCCCTTTCTAAACTTCAGTGTTCTCTGTCGAATGAAGATGATACATTTTTTAAAGTGGAGAGATGGGCTGGGGATATAGCTCAGCGGCATTAAGTGCCTGCCTGTCAAGTGCAAGGTCCTGAGTTCAATTCCCGGCACCAAAAACAAAACAAAACAAAAATTACTTAAAATAGGGGCACCAATTGCCTGTAATCGTGTATACAGATGGCGTCTTGCAGCCCAGGTTTCCTGGTTTCTAAACACTTATTTCCTCACCTGTAAAAATAGTAAGTTGCCTACATCTGGGGGTTGTTACTAACCTCAAATAAAGTGCCAGAAGTAAATATGTAAGTGCTAGAAGAACCCCATGAACTAGATAGCCTAACGTGAACCTTAACAGATCATGTAGTTGTCATATCTGAAAACCCTAGCCATTCTGGAACTTAGTAAAAGAGAAACAAAGGTAAGATACTCTGTTCATCCTTAGATGTTCCCGGAAAAACGCTGCCAAACATTTACAATATAGAAAGAGGGTCATTTTTACTCTGTGATGTTTCTTCCACTTAAAGTTTTAATCTTTCACATAGAATTTCCATTTTAAAAAGCTTATTTGTTCTCCAAAAACCTCAACTCTATATTTCACATATAAAAATGCCCAGTCCAGATAGCCAAGATCTCTAACTCACTGGAATTTTGTTTTCCTTTTGGTCTTTTTGAAACAGGGTCTCACTGTGTAGTTCAGGCTGGTTTTGAGCTCACTTTGTAGCCCAGGCTGGTCTCAAACTCGCAACAATCCTCCTGCCTCAGCCTCCTGAGTGCTGGGATTATAGGCGTGCGCCACCACGCCCGGCTTCGATGGACTTTCTGTATTTGAATCTTTAACTCTTCAGTGTCAATGTCCTATGTTTCATTTATCATGGAAGCTTTTCTTGGATACTTGGGAATTCCATTTGATGAGACTGGAAGGTACGTTTTAGATAGCTGTCTCCTGAACTCCCATCTTTATCTTTGTTGGTGCCCTGTGAATCTACAGCAGCCTTGGGCTTCTTCGTTTTTTCCACATTTCCTGTCTGGTCAGCATGTTACTGATCTGGTGCCCAGCAGAAGGCCTGCCCTGAGTCAGGCCTGGGTCTTGACTGCCCACCTCACTTGGTTCAAGAGAGACTGAGTTATTTCTCCTGCAGGTTTCCTTTAGAAAGTTCTACCTTTTGCATAAAACAGAATACTTGAAGCAACACTTGTTGTTACTTTTTTAGATTATTTTTTAATTAGAAAAGCCAAAAAAGAAACACATACACTCCAAAAGTAAAAACCACCTATACCTCTCATACTTAAACAAAATATAAACTTGGAAATGAATATACATGAATATATAATATGCATAAAGGAATATATATACTGAGGAGTTATATATAATAACTGAACTGCACAGTAGAGCACAGAGTGATATATTCTAAGGAGGTATTATTAGGCAAATAAGTTTTACATGTTTCACATTTTGGATTTTAATCTCCTTTTAAAGCTTATATATTCACTAGCACACAGCCCGGCTCTATGTCTTGTCCTCTGCATGTTTGCCTGCCCCTTTTGTGGTCTGGAGTGACCAGGATCCTCTTCTTATGAGTGTGTCTCTGACTTTTCACGTCCAGTCACCCTGATTCTGTCTTCCAGGAAACACTGTGGTGCCCCCTTTCTGTGTCTCTCCGGAGCTGTGCCCCTTACACCCCAATCTCATGGCCCACGGTCCTGATGGTAATGTTCTCTTTCCAGTTCATTCTTGAAGGATTCCCCACAGGAATGACTAAGAGGTGGAAGCTAGGCCAACTGTTCTAAGCACTGGCTCATTTCAGTAGAAGAAATAAATCACCTACCATGTTCACAAAAACATAGGTACATAAGCAAGGAGAAGAAGAAATACGAGTTGCCCGTAATTTTCTTTTTAAGTATGCCATTGGCCCCAGATAACCCCAGGAGTAGATTAAATGGTATATTAAAAGGCACTTAAGGATTGGGCCTATTCTCCTCCAAATTAATGGCTCCATGCACATTCCACATTGAATTTATATGTCTCTGCCTGCCAGGAGAGCGAAGGTGTCTATGGGGGCTGATTTACTGGAGACTGTTTGAAGTCAGTGCAGTTCAGTAGCTGAGCTTTGGACTTTCTCTGTCCCGAGGTGGCAGTCTATTTGGTGATACTGTGATGCTGGTGAACATGACCTGTTTGAGTGCAGTTTGGCCATGTTTCATTGTCAAGGTCACTTTACCTTGCCGCTGTCTTGTTATTGCCACCCGGCTAAGTGGGACCACAAGTTCCCAGAGCACAATGCGCTGGAGGTACTTACCTATCACTCACAGCACAAGGAGGTCAGGCTTGGGAAGATCAAACAAAACTTGTGTCTTGGCTATGGCACCCCATGGAGTATATGGGCATAGCATCTTGTGTCTCCAGTTTCTCCATGTTGACCCCTACTATTTAAGCACTACAGAGTTTAGTTTCTGTCTTTTTCTGGTGCTGGGGATTGAACCCAGGGCCTTGTGTGTGCTAAGCACACAGTGTGCTCTACCACTGAGCATCACCCCCAGCCCTGACTTATGCTAATTATAGCTCCGTATTAACCCCTGTATTGCTGCCTAAGCAACCTAAAAACAGTAATAAACACATCCCACAAAGTGTCTGTCAATCTAGAACATAGAAGAGGCCTTACTAAGGACTTCTGACCTAGGGAATCTCATGAAGTCATGGTCAGGAGCTCAGCTGTGACTGTGATCACCTGAAAGCTTTTGACCAAGGCTGGACGGTGTTCCAAGAGGGAACCGCTGGGTGCCTGTAAGCTAGCCCAAGCTGTTGGGAGTCCTTAATTCTTCCTGCATGCACTTCTGTGGGCCATTTGGGTGTCTTCACAGTATGATAGCTGACTTCATTGGATGATCTAAGAAAGCACAAGGTAACAGCTCCAATGTATTTTATAACCTAACCCAGGATGGTAAACCGTTTAGAGCTTTTCATGATAGCAAACAGCCCACTGCAACACATGTGCCATAGGTCTGCCACCACTGCCTTAGCCTAAGAATCTGTCATTTCTGCCATATCTTGTTGGTTACACAGGTCAGCCTTGCTGAGTGTAGGAGGGAACGATAGAAGGATATTGGATCTGTCGGGTTTCTGTTACGGGAATGAATGCAACATGAGATAATGAGATTATAAAGAGAAAAGTTTTATTTTCAGTCACAGCTTTAGAAGTTTTGGCCAAGGTTAATTGGACTCCCTACTTGTGGATCAGTGGTCACATATGACAGAAAAGAGCAAAGCTGTTCATCTCATGACTGGAATGCAAAGGAGAGAAGAGGGTAGGGTCCCATACTCCCAATAACTTAAGAATCCTGTGGCACCAAGCTCGAGATCAAGCCTTTAACACAGACTTTTGGGATGTTTAGGATCCATCAGTAGGCAAAGATTACTTGAAGCTGTCTCAAGATCTGCTACCATTTCCTCTAGACCCTTCAGAACTTTCAGTCCCCTTTAGTAGAAAATTTTCCTAGTGTTGGTTCAAATAAAGAACCAAAGGTCCTGTTGTAATCTGTAGGTTCCACCAGTCTTAAATATAGCTATTGAGCAGTGTCTTGGTTACTTTTCTCTGTTGCTGAGACAAAATACAGGACGCCCAAAGTGAAGCAAGGAAAGGTTTATTTAGCTTACAGTTTTTTGGAGGCTTCAGTCCATACTCAACTGGCTCCAAGGAAAGGTGGCATGGCTGAGGGGCAGCCATTCATGGTGGCTGCAAGCAGCAAGAGCAAAAGGGCAAAAGAGAAAAAAACATGCCTTCTTCCCTCCCTTGTAGTGTATGCCAGCTCCACCCCTGGGCGGGTGCAGCACTCACAGCCAATCCCAGCACTAGGCAATGAACCAATCACAAATGCTAGATTCAGCCACCTCCATGACTGCACGAGGCTTGGGCAGCCACCCTTACACAAACCATAACAAACAGTGTCAGTATTATATACCATTCTGTTACAAGAGCTGTTCATTTCCGAGCATCTGATCTGATGATGTTTATTGAGAAACAAGATTACACTCCAGAAAAGTCAAGGTTAGGGTCCACATTTGATCACACTTTCCAAATGGGATTTTCTTCTACTGTGATGAAACTGTGGTGTGTGCTGTCAGTTTCCTTTTCTCCCCTAAAGTCTGCCTTGAAGAAAGCTAAACAAACAGATCAAAACCAAACCTCCTTTCACAAGGTTTACCATTCATGGATTGCCATCCTGGAGTGCAAGGCATGCTCTTTGTTAGCCGCTGCTTTGAAATCCATAGGCTCTGATTGCCTGGCAGGAAGCCCATGTGCAGGCAAAACCAACTCCAGTGAATTGGAAGCTCACCGAGAACTGAGGGAATGAGACCAGCAGCGTCATAGAATTGTCATCTTAGGGAGACCCATACGCCTAACTTCTGGTGATCTAAAGATGCCATTAGCAATGGTCCCACTTCCCCTTCCACATCTCCCATGAGATATAGCCACATTGATGGCCAAACAATTTTCATTATCTAGTGGGGCTGTGTTTCATCTCTGCATATCATTTGCCCAAATGTGGCATTCCTTCAAGTATTCAAAAGCTGTTCTCATGGGGATCTCCTTAGTCTTTTCCAGGCTAAACATGCCGTGTTTGTTCAGCCTTCCCATCTTAGAACAATCTCCAAATCCTTTACTGTCTTCCTTTCAACCTCCGTCTGAAAATGTGGTATCTATTCGTTTGTGTGACAAGTATTCCCTCAGTGCTGTTGGCAGACACTACCCCCGGTGCAGATGTCTGAAAAGATACAGTCAAGTGAACCAGTTTCTTTCGATTGCTTTGGACATTATATTTCTACTGATATAACCAAAGATTACATTTGCCTCTTTTGCAGCCATGTCAGGCTGTTGGATTATTTTGACTGTGAGCAACTAAAATTCTCAGTTTTCATTGAAAGGAACTGTTATCAGTTCAAGACTTCCCAATTCTACATGCATGAAGTTGATTTTTTGAACCTCAGTGAAAGAGTTCACATTTTTCCCTATCCAGTGCCTTCTCGTTGGTCCAGATCATTGTTCCAGCCCATTGAAGTCATTTTGATATTTGCTGTTGATTAAATCTTGATTCTATCACATTAGTGATTTCTCCCAGCTTTGTGTCACCTCTAGTTTTGATCAGCATTCTTGCTATCTTTGTACCCAAGTCACTTGCAATGATGAGGAGTTGCCGAGGACCAGCACGGCACCCTCTGGCAGGCCCCGGGTCCTGCCTTCCCCCTCCCGTCAGCACTCTTGGAGAACAGGTTTCCAGCCAACTCCGAGTTGCCCAAATTATACTGTCATCTGGTCTGCATTTCTCCATCTTGTCCACAAGAATTTCCTGAGAGACTTTGCCAAATGCCTTGATTAATCATTACATGCTGGGTATCTGACACTGGCAGTTGTCAGCCGTAGTGACCGGCTCCTGGCTGCAGAGGAGGAGAGGGAGTGGAGCAGGCTGAGCACTGTTGTGTCTTCTTCCCGAGGTCCCTCGTCACCTCAGTCCTGGCTCAGTGTAGGGGAGGCCCAGACTGTGGCCACCACTTTCTGTGACCCGTAGACCTAGGGAGCACCTTGCTGCTTCCTGGTAAGACTCGGGGCCCTTAACTCCTAATCAGCCGCTCCTTCGCGCTACCCTGGCTTCGTTCACTTTTGCCGTTTAACCTCCTTCTCCACCATGCTCCAATATATGCTCGAGCTTGTGGACTTTTGAAATTCAAATCACCAAATATTCGATGACCTAATGTAAATGTCTGTGTTAGGTGCACCCGCCCCATGCCAGTGCTCTCTAATGTACCCTGCATGGTGTCCCAGAGTCCCCAAACATGAATCTATAACAAGCCATCCTGGTTGGCTCTGTTTGCAAGGCCTCTGGTCTCAGGCCTGTCCCACCGTTCCAGTTGTCCAGCCACATGCATGAGGACCTCTGATTTTGCCATTTGCCTCGGCCTGTTGTCCTGATTGTGCTTTTTGTCTCAGTTTGGAAAGTCTTCCCTGGCTCAGACCTTGTTTCCCGTCAGGATGTGACTTCCACCGGCATGGTCACTATCAGCAGAATGCACGTGAACTCTCTGACTGTCAGAAAGATGGGGCAAGCAGTGGTGGTTGAATGGCTGAAATACCAGGTTCCAGTGCCCAAGTTGCTGAAAATCCAGTTCTGTTACTGCCTGGTAATTTAAAGAAGGTATGCCCCACCCCACCCTGGATTTGTAACAACAGATAGCAACCTCAGTCTTGGTGATAACAAGGGTCAAACTAAAAGGTTACTATATGACCTGCCATCTCTGTCTTGGTTTGCAACTATGAGGAGCAAACCCCATCACTTTGCCCTAATACTTTTAGGGATTTGGTGCTTTTTTCCTGAGTTGTCTCCTCATAGAGATTTATCATCCCACGTGGACATTTTTCCCTCTAAAGTTTAAGCTTTACCACTGCAGATCAGAAATTCCTCTGCTGTAATTGTCCCAGTTTTGGGAAATGCACAGTTTCCACCCAAGAATTCATAGATTCTTTATTCATAAGTCCAGGTAGAATAATTATATAACCGGGTAGAAATTTCCCTTTTGGTCCAGGGTCTTCCAAAACTGTGGACTTCAATTGGCATGAAATCAAAATATTACCCTTTGCCTCAAAACCTCAATTCCCTACTTAGAAAAGCAAGTATGTGCACTTAAAATCATTTATATCCCTTAATAACACGTTAAAGCACACACTCAGAACTTTCCAAATGTAGTAAAATGTGTACTTGGGTGAGACCCTTACCTGAATCATTTTCTTCTTAGTGAATGAGTGACCCGAAATAGAAATCAAACTCCCTATTCTTGCTAGCTTTTTTAAAAAAAAGAGAATTAATAAAAGACAAAGCAACAACAAAAATGATACAAGATTTCAAAATGAGATGGTAGAAAATTAATGGTTATTACATTGCATATTGTTATTTTCAAAATAGTTTTTTTTTTTTTTGGCTAGCTTTTAACTCATAGCTCTTAGCATTTAAGCACTGAAATGCTTAAGCAAACCTGCCTGTTTCTCCTCATTTTCACAAGTATTAATCTGCCCTTGCATGTCACTTTGAAGCAAGTGAGGTTTTTATTAATTGAAGCAAGGCCTCCCACAGGAGACTCAGCATGGCCAACTCAGTCATTGCATAACAGGAATCAGCAAATGAGCCCCCCTTAAATCAGCGGTGCCGACTCCTACTGCATCTTGGCCGTAACTCCCCAGTTTGACACTTACGGTTAATTAGGGTGACTGTGAGGGGTAGACAGGGCCAGAGAAAGGCAGGATTGAAAAGCTGCTCCTGCTACCTTTGAGGGTGCTTCCAATCTTTCCCACATTAAAAAGCTAAATGGTAGATTGATGTCTTATTTTCTCCCTGCTTTCCGTGCTTGGCTTCTTATTTAATGACCCTGAAAGAAGGAGGACTCAGTATTTAAAATCTGTGTGACATGCATTTAAATTCAAAGTTTGTATTTGCCGGACTTTTTAATCTCTGATACCCATCACCTACATTGAAGTCAAGCTTCACCAGTGGCTTTTGTCAATCTTTGCCTCCTGGATCACGAAGCCTTCAGTTGAACCCAAAACTTGCCATGTCGCTTT
The DNA here is from genome assembly GCA_004027295.1 of Dolichotis patagonum. NCBI lineage: Eukaryota > Metazoa > Chordata > Mammalia > Rodentia > Caviidae > Dolichotis > Dolichotis patagonum. The sequence continues at coordinate 83,115 of PVJX010002842.1, read as the reverse complement.
TTTCTCTGCACTGTGTACAATATCAGCTGGACAGAGGACGGAACCAAAAAGAAGGCTTGGGTCACTTTATCAGCTTTTCTTTCTTTCTTTTTTTTTTTAATCGGTACCGGGGATCAAACTCAGGACTGCATGCTTGCAAAGCAGGCACTTATGCCTGCTGAGCTAAATCCCCAGCCCCACTTTATCAGCTTTGAAACAGTGGTGAATAAGAGAATTACAGTGATCCTTGACCATCCCGAGGTGGGGGGCGCTAAGAGTCTGAGGCAGGGGAAATGGTGCAGGAAAGAGGGTCCCTCCAGTCCCCAGCAGAATGCCACTGGCCATTTCTTCCTCCTCCCTTTCTTCCTTTCCTCCACTTAGACATGGGAAATGGGAAGAGACAGAGGCCGGGGGAGGAGAAGCTGGCACTAGAAACAGAGTTGGACCCTGAGATGCAGTGACCACTTTACGTTCCGTTCCGTTCCGTTCCATTGCCACATTACGTGCTCCCCCACCCCAAACCCCAGCTCAAAGACCTGTGGAAGTGCCACGCAGCCCAAAGAGCCCACTTACTTTGCCCATGCTGAAGCGAGTGCTCCAGTGCCACCCTCTGGTCTTTGTCCTACCTCACCTCCCATGCATCTGTCCTCCTTCTGGCTCTGTCTCACCCCTGGTTGAAACCACCATTGCTTTTGCTTAGGTCACCATGCTGGCTTGCTAATGGCCCTCCCTGCTTCCAGCTGGCCTCTTTCTGTCCTGCTCTCTGTGCCATAGCTAGGGCTGTGGTTTTGGAGACAATACTGATCTCAAACACCTGGAGAGACTCGCTCCTCAATCCCCTCAGATGAAATCTCTACCCCTCAGCCAGTCCAAGGCCTCTGCTTATTTTCCAGTCCTTCCCCTGTACCTTGTCCAACCTCTGTCCAGTGACACTGGACTGGACATGAGCTCACTCACCTCTGGGCCTCAGGCCTCAAGGGCTCCTGTGTTTCCAGCTCAGAGGTTGCATCTGCAAGGGAGTCTTCATTATTGGGACCTTTTCTGGGTCTCCTCTAAGGCACTGCCCTCACCTTTGAAACCCGGACCCCAGAAGAGGCCATTTTCCCTTGCAGGAAGTCTTAGTAAACTCAGGTAGAGTGGCCTAGAAGCATCTGGTTGCCAGTAATTTCCTGGACTTGGTTTTTCTGCCTTTCTACATCTACACCCTCATGCTACCTTGGCTTCTGTTCTCAACTGTGGAGCCCATGATCCAGTTCCCATAAAATCCATATAGCATGAGTTGCTTTTCATTAATTGATTACCAATACCAAAGTTCAAAGCGATTATAAGAAATCGATTTTTCCTCAGCCATCCTTGGATCATGGCTGAGATCTCTGTAACAGACCACAGATGGAAAAGAGAAAAGGGTCGGTTTTATGTGACACTACAGCCATCCTAAAGAAATGAGTACTAGGTCTGAAGCAGAGTGGTGAGGTATAGAAAAACATGATAGGGTCTGATCAACTGGTAGTGAA